>JAPFFP010046173.1:0-33610 GCA_026153255.1 Solanum medicagineum
TTAGCGTCACTTTGTCCAAACCATGTCATGTTTCCTTTGAATTGTACTAGTATTGTAAGGTGTGGGGTGTTACATCAAATCTATAAAGGCTGCAACAGAACTAGTCAGACTAAATGACATAAACAAGAACTCATAATGGCCATAACGCGTATAAAAGGCAGTCTTAGGAATATCTGATGCTCTAATCCTCAGCGGATGATAACCAAATCTCAAATCCATCTTAAAAGCCACCACATCTCCCCCAAACTAGTCAAATTAAACATTAATAACAAATTTTCACAATCACCTTATTCAACTGCCTATAATCAATACATATGTAGAGAGTCCCATCGTTCTTCATAACAAAGAAAACACGGCCCATGAAGAAACACTAGACCATATGAAAACCTGATCCAAAAGACCCTATACCTATACCCAGAACTTTTTAAGCTTAGCAAAAGCCATTTGATTTAGAGGAATTAATATGGGCTTAGTGTCTAGGTCAAAATCTATGGCAAAATCAACATTCCTCTCTGGACGTAAGCCAAGAAAATCAATAGAAACCATATCTGGAAACTCACAAACCACCATGACTTAATTAATAAGAAACATTGGCTAATATATCACGTACATGGCCCAAGTACACTAAGCAACCTGTCGAAATCAACCACTATGATTGAACATAATAGATGAAACCAATTAGTGTGCGGCTAATAGAGTTCTACCATACAGTTGGAGATAAACTAAACATGGCCAGGGTAACAGTCTTAACGTAGCAACCTAAAACTGCATGATGAGGATCAAACAAATCCATGCCTAGAATAGTGTCAAAATTGATCATATCAAGTAATATCAAGTCTACTGGGTATCCTTCCCTTGAAAAGTAACTTCATATGACTTGCATACTCGATCCACTACTATAGAATCTCCAGGTGAAGTTAATACATGAAGTAATATTGACAGAGTCTCGAGGCTCATCCCCAAATGGGAAACAAAAATAGATAGAAACATATGAGGAGTTCTCCCACTTGGAGGTTGATGCTTGGTGTGCTTTCTATCCCCTCCATTCTATATTTTATATTGACAAGACTTTACTTGCCTAAGTCCCCCAAATGTCTTGTGAGTAGAGGGTGAATGCTAGATGCAAAGCAGGTCTTGCAGAGGCTCCGTGGATAGGAAGATATCTCTAGTGAGTTTGTGGAATTGTATTTGATTTTATTTGTTTCCTAAAATTTGCAAAATATAGTGCAACATAGAACTAATGCTCCCTCATTATATGGATTTTCATAAGCAATTTGCAGTATTTCCTAGAGGCAAATTATCCTATAGGGTAAAATAAAGCTAATATTGGCTACTAACATGATATAATCATACTTGTAATAATATCATCTAATTCTTTGATCTCTGACTTTGCTAGAGACGAATAAGAATGACCCTAGTGGCCTCCTCCTTAAGTATAGCTTCTACTACCAGATCATCCAACCCCTAGAACCATGCTAATCATCTCTAAAATATCACTGGTTTTCCCTATTGTGAGCTTGATCTCTACCTCTAACTATCGGTGGTGGAGCTAACTGGAATACCTGAGAAGCTAGATACATCTCTCTCCGTAAGGGAAAATCTTGGAAACAATGATCCAATGTCCCATATAATATCAACCTAAAGAAACTTAATCACCATGAATCCGCTCGCTATGGTCTATAGTATTCGTATCAGAAGCTCGGGATCCCTAACAACCGGCTAGGTGTGTCACACCCTGGGATGATACCCTTGGCATGGCCAGAACCCATAGACTATTGCTAGTACTAAAGCGAACAATTCGGCTTCATCATATTTGTTCAATCACATTCTAGTAGAAGAAGACATAAATGAATAACAATACCTAAATGAAAAGTAATGATAAAATGAAAATCAAAAGCCAAAGGCCGATGATGCTATCCATCAACAAAGACTAATGTGAAAGAAACTAGTCAATGATAATAACATCCAATCACAACTCAATAGTCTAGTCCATGAAGCCTCTAAAACGTAAGACTAAATGCTGACAATGATAGACCATGGCTACCTTAAAATAAAATAAAGAAGCTAAACTCAAAGCTAGAAAGAAAAGCATGATATCCTCGAAAACAACGAGAGGACTCACCCTCTATGGGGCACCTATTGATGACCGCTAGTACCTGTATCTACATCATAAAAAGATGCAAGCACAAATGGACATTAGTACATGAAATGTATGAGTATGTAAAATGATAGAAAGAGACACGTGAAGGAAGCATAATATCAACTGAAATAACTCAACTCAAGAAGTAGGAAACTAATCATCATATCAAGAGTCTAAAGTAAGAATGCAATTTAGCCAATGACTACTCATCTATCATTTACATCCCATCCACTCAGAGTACTATCAAGACCTACTTGGGAGTTTCTTTAACCAAAAACCATCACCTAAGAGCTAGTGATGGTACAATGAAGCGATGTCGTTACCATATCAATCCAATACATTGCCAGGGTATAGGACATCCATCAATGGATCCAAAGTTAGTAATATCAAGCCCTCTTTTCGGGACAATAAGAAATATCTAATTTTACGGTTTAATCCTCTCCTACTGTCATGACCCAAGCCTAGGGCCTAGACGTGACATGGTGAATGGGAACCCAAAGGGACCCAAACAAGCCTCATAGCATATCAATACATATCCCCTGTCGCGGAAGCAAAGTAAATAACAACAAGAGACTTAAAAAAAGGGAAAGCGGGACTAAGGGAAGTCTTGGACATCATAAAAGCATAAAAAGTCAAACTAATAGCATAATACTTTATATTACTTCCAACAACACCTTTAAACATAGAATGTAGTGGGTGCCAAGACAATTTATGGGCTCACCCTCATAATGTCAAATGTTCAGCATAAAGAAGTCTTAGAATTAGCAAGAGAAAGTAGATGGTGTCCTCGAACTTGAGGACTTATCAAAGCTTATCTTCGTAGAATCTCACTAGCCACGTGGAGGATGATCAAGAGGAGCTTTGATCCGTACATGGTGATATCACGTAGGCATAAAGTATGCGTTAGTACGTTTGAATGTACTAAGTATGTAGTATGCAATGCAATAAGAGTTGCCAATATAGTCAAAATGCATAGTAATATGCAATATATGAACCTAATCTGAATATGGCATGCATGATCAATGCTTGAAGTAAAATAAGCTTATAAATCATTCAACTTATATAGACTATGATACATATGTAGCAAGATACCTCAACCGACAAATAATAAGACCAAGAGAACTACAACTTGGAATCCCGATGATTACCGTTCATCAGTAAAGAGGCGGTCTACTTGCCAAGGTAACAATACTTAACCTTACGGGAGCCTGTCCTGTTTTGGAGAAGTAACCCCTTTTTCGGGAACCTTCACATTTCGGGGTGGATTTCATTAAGAAGAGCACTAAGTGGATCCACTAGTAAAGGAAAGGTAAATTATACTCCTATGCTGGCACATAGTTTAAGGAAAAAGAGCAAATCCTCCATCCAACGGTGCTAAGCCCAATCCCACGTAATAATTGAAATAATCACACTTTAGCAATTTGTAAGAAATATAGAAACATGACATGAGTAGCTCTAAAATATCTTTGACCTCTAATGGTGAGCCTAACTTTAAAACATAAGAACAGATCATCATCAAGCATTATCCTTGAACTAACATCAAAAGGCTAACAAGAGGTAAAATCTATGTAAAAGGGCTTTATGCGGCATTTACAACATCATAGATATTTTTATGAATTCAATACATCTTTTGAAAACCCAAAATCATCATAGAGTCAGTTGACACATAAATCATTCAATAGATTATCAATAACTTTAAAAATCCTTGAAAAGACATTTTATCAAACACTTGGTGGGTGTGTAATGCTAGTTCTAAATCATACAATTTAAGAGTGAAATAATATGATAGAACTCAATGTAAATCAAGCCATCAATACATAGTAAAACATTCATGTAAGATACATTAAAATCTATCATCAAATCTCATAATAGATCATAGTTTCATACCTCAAAATATGCATAGTCTCAATAGACAAAACCCATTCATAATATGAACTTGAATTAGATAATCATGTATAATAAATCAATATTTCATAAAACCCCAACACAATTTATACTCATAATCAAAAATAGAAAAAAGTAGCCATAGATAATACAACTTGAAAATATGCAATTTTCATAAAAATGGAGATTGGCCTCCATGGGTGAAAGGACCCAATGGATGAAACTTAAAGGAGATTTGGGGATCCCTTGATTTAGACTTAAAGGAGATTTGAAGCTTGATTGGAGTTCTTGAGATCCGGAAATAAGCTTGAGATGCTTGAATTTGGATGAAATATTTGATTGAGTGTTAGAGAGGGTTTTGATAGTGTCTTGAATGATATAGAATTGAAAATTGCTAATTATAGGTGTTTTAATTCATAAATAGGCATGGGTCCATGACTCTAATGCCTTAGGCCGAAACAGGAAAAATAAGGAAGTCACAACACTACTCCGCAATGCGGAAGTACAACTTTTGTCTCTGAAAATTTTGAGAAAATCAATTTTTGCTACAGGTCTTCTAAGATTTGGTTTATACTGATTCCCCACTCAATTTCACCCCCTAATCAAGAATATCAAGTGGAACTTTTTATCTCACACACAAAATTTTTAGATATAGGGTAATTACGATTGTGGGCATTTTCGAAGCATATTTTTGGGGCGTTTTTGCAGTTCTTCAATATGTCCCCCATGGGAACATTCGTTCCCAAATGTCAAAGAAATGTACATAGGAGAAGTAATCATGAAGATTTCAGCATGACATGAATGCAACAAATTCACTAAAATAATATTTTTAAAATCTCAACATGAATGTCAGAAATTACCATAATACTTCTCAACATAAACATGAATGCATGTAAAATGACATAAGGGCTGAAACTTAAGACATGAAATCATAGATAGGACTTAATTTGCTATCTTAGTATTGAATAGAATGAAAGATATACGAATATCGCTTCTTCATATCTTCTCTGGCTCCCTAAGTGATGCTTTCGACTTGTTGATTCCTCCATAGAACATTGACGCAAGTTACATCTTTGTTCCTCAACCTCTTCATTTGTCGATCCAAAATCTCCACTGGGACTTCCTCATAAGTCAAATTATCTTTTACAGCACCCACAACATCCAGGGGAACTATCGCAGTTGGGTCACCCACACATTTTATCAACAGCGACACACAGAAGACCGGATGTACCATGTCCATCTCCATGGGCAACTCCAACTCATGTGCAACCTTACCCACTCTCCTTAAAACTCTATAAGTACCCACAAACCTAGGGCTTAACTTTCTATTCTCGCCAAATTGAACCACATCCTTCATAGGCGACACTTTCAAATAAACATAATCACCAATGTTAAATTCAAGATCTCTCCTTCTCACATTGGAATATGACTTTTGCACACTTTGACCCTTCTTAAAACTTTCCCTTATCAACCTTACCTTCTCCAGAGCTTCCATAACCAAATTCAATACAATCAAAGCCATCTCACCAACTTCACCAAGTTACCTTCCCTTAGTCTCTACATTCTCATGGAATTGGGAAAAATATAATAGGATGAATCATGAGCCTCTCTCAAAACCAAATCCCTCAAATCATCAACATTAGGAACATATAATCTACCTTGGTACCTAAGTTACCATCTCCCTCTAGGGAGAAAACCTACACTCTACCATCCTTCACCAAGGTCTTCAAGTCTAGCAAGGAAGGATCAAGGTCTCGTTTTGGCTTTACCTCCATAATGAAAGAAGACTTAGAACCATCAATCACTACTACACCACCAGTATCAACTTCATCCAACCTAGCCAACTATTGAACCTCCCTAGCCACCTCTTTACCACCATCACAACATGAACCCCATAGAAGAAGTGATGTCAAGTTTTCAAAGCTAAAACCACGGTTTCCAATTCAAGATCACGGGTGGGAAAATTCTTCTCATGTACCTTAAGTTGCAAAGCGTACCACGACTATGAATGGGAGGCTATGAGGCGTTCTAGGGAACATTTAACTTCTTCATGATCTATGTCATGCGATAGAGTTAGGGCCCCTAGGGATTATTGCTAATCCCTGATCGTTATATTACAGGATATGTCTCAAGCTACTCAGGACTGTGATATGACAAATGCAGAGGTTTACAACGCTCTTTAGGTCTTGGCGAAAGCAGCGACAAAATTGGCAACTCACCTCAATCAACAAGCGAGTGCTCCCGAGAATTCAAATGGTAAGAGGAGAGGTAAGGAGGACAAGAAGGACCATGCTGAAGGGAAGTTCCAAAGTCTCAAATGTAGAGGTGGTGGTAGTGTAGTGCCTTATCTAGGTACCCAAGATGTGGTAGAGGCCATGATGGCCTATGCTTGAGGGGTACCAATGCTTGTTATGGTTGTGGACAGGAGGGTCACGGAATAATATATTGCCCTCATAGACACAATAAAGGTAAAGGAGGTGATGGTTGAATCAATCCAAGTGCCCTACGTGTAGGAAGAACCATGGTGGCTCATGTCGAAGGCATTGTAGTTCTTGTTTTGGATATGGTGAAATGGGTCACATTCTAGTTGTTTTTCCTTATGCTCGAAGGAGGTGTAAGGGTGGTCGACCTTTAGATCAAGGTGGTCATTTTGATCAAGTGACTCAAGAAGGAGATGAGATGCTCAATGTGGCTACTGGTATGTTGAAATCCCCTTTGGCTTTGATGTGTTTGCATTGGTGGGCCCGGGTGCCACTATCTCTTTCATTATTCCTTTGGTTGCTAGTGGGTTATTTGTGTTCCAAACTCTCTTTGGTGTCTATCTCATTGGGGAGCCTAATATTGTCGAAGGTTCACAGGTGTTGTTCCTTGTTTATATTGCACTTGGTCTTGCCTTGTGACTTGTTGGGTTTAGTGTGGTGGATTTTTATGCTATGTTTGGGATTGGTTAGTTGTGTTGGTGTTGTATCCCTATTAAACGCAGGGCTTGTAGAGTTAAATTCTGATTCCCTATTAAATCCATCATTAAGTGGGGGCTTGCGAAGTGGTTGCAAAGAGGTAGGTCCATTTCTTGCACTACGGTATGCTTGATCTCTAAGGGGCTGCATTCTTTGTCTTTTGGGGGTTAGGGATGTTGAACCTATGTTATTTCTATTTGAATTATTTTAGGTGGTAGATGAACTCTTGAATGTCCTTTTCGATATTGTAGACTTGGGGTAGTATCTTTTGGTTTGTCTAGTGCACCGACTATTTCTCTAAGTCTCATAAATATTAGACCCTACCTTATTATGTTTATGATGGCTTGGGTGATGATAGGTTGGTTTGCCTCTGGAAGTGAGGGGGTGCGCGTGAGTCATTTGAGGGTAGTATTACAAGGTAAAGGGGAGGAAGTTGTATGCTAAGTAGGAGGAATGTGAGTTTGGTTGCAAGAGGTTGCCTTCCTAGGTAACGTGATGCCGAGTGATGGTATTAGGGTGGACCCTAGTAAAAAGAAGGTGATTAGAGATCGGCCTAGACCTTTGCCATTGCATATTAGGAGTATCTTGGGCTTAGCGGATTACTGCTGGAGGTTGTGAGTAGGTATTTTTCTATTGTTTCTCATATGGTTTAGTTAACCTCGAGTAAGGTTCGTTTGAGTGGGCTGATATGTGTGAATAGAGTTTCTAAAACCTTGAAGGTTAAGCTTGGAAGGGGGTTGTTGAGGATTATGATACTTCGAGGAACTGGTCTAGGTTGGAGGCCTTTGGGTCGTTTGGCTACTTAGATATCATGCTTCTAATAAGTGTAAGTCCCATAAGGTTGTAATATGATGGTTAAGGATGAATGATCCACTTGGTCAACTATGATGGGCTTGATGCTTCTCTAAGATTGATTTTGGTCCGGGATTTGTCTCCAATTGAGTGTGATGGTAGGTGATATCCCTAAGCGTCTTTTCGGACTAGGAATGAGCATTTGAGTAGTGGTGGAGGTGTTTGGTTGACTAATGCACCGGCTACGTTTATGGGTTTCATCAATAGGGTCTTAAAACCCTGCCTTGACATGATGGTGGTGGTGTCTAGTGATGGAGCATTGACTTATTTAGAGCTTGTGAATCATTTGGGGGTAGTGTTGTAAGTTTTGGGGAATGAGAGGTTGTTTTCTAATTAAGACAAGTATGAATCATGGGTAACAAGAAGGAGGTTAGAGCTCCTTAAGGATTATGATATGACTTTACATTATCATCGCTGTAAGGGTAATGTTGTGGTAGATGCTTTGAATGTGGTATCTATGGCTAGCATAGCATGCGTTGATGGTGGCGATAAAGAGGTGACTAGGGAGGTCCATCAGTTGGCTAGATTGGGAGTTAGATTGGAAGGGGTTGGTAATGTTGTTGTTGTTGATGGTTCTAAGTTTTCAATGGTTGATGCAGTAAAAAGCAAGGAAAAATCTTGATTCGTGCTTATTAGAATTGAAGGCTTTGGTGAAAGAGGGCAAGGTGGAGGTTTTCTTCCAAGGGGGAGATGGTGCCCTTAGGTACCAAGGTAGGTTGTGTGTGCATTGTGTTGATGACCTGAGAGAAAAGAATCCTTGATGAGGCCCATAAATCTTCTTATTCTATTCACCCTGGTTCTACCAAATGTATAGAGACTGGAGGGATGTGTATTGGTGGGGATGCATGAAGAAAGACATTGCAAAATTTGTGTCCGATTGCCATAGTTTCCAACAAGTCAAAGCCGAACAACAAAAGCGAGGTGGCCTAACACAAGACATAGAGGTTTCTACTTGGAAGTGGGAAGAGAGTTATATAGACTTTGTGGTTGGGTTGCCCAAGACTAGGAAGGGTCTTGTTTCCATTTGGGTTGTGGTTTATAGAATGATGAAATTAGCTCACTTTCTACAGGTTAAGACTACATATGGTGATAGAGATTATGCTAGGTTGTACATTCGTGACTTGGGGATATTGCATGGGGATCCGTTATCCATCATATCGAATCGTGGAGCACATTTTACTTCACGTGTTTGGAAGTCAATCTAAAGGGGGTCTTGGTACAAAGGTCAACTTAGAATGGTCTTCCACCCTCGAACGGATGGCCAAGCTGAAAGGACTATTCAAACCTTTGAGGATATGTTTAGAGACTGTATGTTGGAGCTTAAGGGTAGTTGGGATGATCAGCTTCCATTGACTGAGTTTGCCTACAACAATAGCTATCATTCTAGCATCGCTATGGCTCCTTTTGAAGCTCTTTTGGTAGAGGTTGTAGATCACCAGTTGGGTGGTTTGAAATCAGAAAGGTGGCAATGTTAGGGCCAGATCTGGTTATGGAGGCTCATGAGAAGGTTAGGATGATCAAGGAAAGGCTGAAGACGGCGCAAAGTCATTAAAAGTCCTATGTCTACGAGAGAAGAAAGGATTTTCAATTTAAAGTTGTTGATTGGGGCTATTTGAAGGTTTCACTCATGAAAAGTGTGATAAAGAGGAATTAAGTTCGCGGTTGTGAGTCTTCATAGGGGGTTGAGGATGATTAGTGAGGTTGCATACGAATGAAAAATGCCTTGGGACAAGGATATGGTTTGTTCGGCTTTTAATGTTTCTAGGATTGAGGTGTGTTGGTGATTTGAGTGTTATAAGACACTTAAGGTAATGGACGTTGTGGAACATGGGTTGACTATGAGAAGTTGTAGTGTAGAAGTTGGGTGAATACAAGTAAAGGTTGATTGATAAGGATGTAGTGTTCGTCAAGGCCCTTCGGGAGAGTTGTTAAGATGATAGCTTCTCTCGTGGAGCCGAAGCGGGTAGGGAAAGACGATATCAGTACCTCTATCATTTTATTCAAGATTATGATAATATGTAAAGTCCCTTTTTATAATATCAACTCTTATATTTCATCCCCTATGTCATTTGCATGCTTTCATTTTTAAGTTAACAAGTTCATGACGATTTTTTTAACATTTATGTTGAGATTTAGAAAATGGTGTTTTAAATGTATTGTTGCATTCTTGTTGGGGTTAATTTGTTCGTGATTACTCTTCTTATGTACATTTCTTTGACATTCAGGGATAAATATTCCCAAGGGGGAGATATTGAAACGACCCCAAAAAGTGCCCGAAAATGTGTCTCGGAAATGCCCGGAATCTTAATTTTCATATATCTCAAAATTTGTGCATGCTATCGAATATCCAATTACTTATTCTTTTTCAGGGGGAAAAATTGAGCGGGAAATGGGTCGAACCCCGATTCTAGAGCAACCATAGCAAAATTTTCCCAAATTTGCGCAAAACAGTGTGGGTCAGCATTGGTACCGCGACGCGCCTCCGTCGCGGACCAGTGTTATTTTTGTCCAGTTTTGTTGTTTTGGTGCAAGGCTTTTGGATCTTGGGCCTAAGTCTTCCCACATGTAAAAATACCTATACTTAGCCTCATTTCACCTTCATATCATCCAAGACATTCCTAAATACCCTCTCAAACACTTAGACAATATTTCATCTCCAAATTTCAAGTCATTCTAAGGTTCTCATTCAAACATCGAGTCTCCATCTCCAATATTCTTCAAGGATTCTCCAAGAGCTAACGTATGTGGGTTTCTTTCTTGAGTTACTTTCACCTATGATACCCAAACTCCCTTTTACTCTAAATTACATGATTTAAAGTTGATTTACTTATGGGTCTTATTTATTATGAAATTCACTACACACTATGTTAGGGTTTATGAAATTGTGACTATTTTACTATGTTTTGGGCTATGATTCTAAGATCTATTGTGAGATTTGATGAAGAGTCTTGATGTATATTTATTGAGGGTGCTACCAAGTGTCTATTGATGGTTTTACATTGAATTTTCTAGCATGATAACACTCTTGAATTGCATGGTTTTACACTAACATTGCACACCAGCCAAGTGTTTGATAAAATGTTCGGTTATGATTTATTGAGGAATTGAAGATCCAATGCATGTTTAATGAGATGAATAACTTTATGATGATGAAATGAATGTATGTATATGATGATGAAAGGAATATATGTATATGATGATGAAAGGAATGTAGGTACAAGATGAGAAAGGAGTGTGTATATATAATATTATCTCAGTAGGTTGGGGATGACCAAACCTCATCCGGGAGGTTGTATGCCCGGATAACCTTGTTGGGGGGTTTGTACCTCGATCGCCTCGCTGGGGAGGTGGCAGGCTCATGCAACCTTATTAGGCATTTGTGCCTATCAAGCTTATTGGGGGTTTGTACCCATCAACCTTGTTTGGGGCTTTGTACCCATCAACCTTATTGGGGGGTTTGTACTCCATCAACCTCATGAAGGGGTTTATACCTCATGCGCCTCTCCAAGGAGGTGGCAGGCCTTGGATTGCACTATAATGGTCACTCCTTACACTGGTATTATGTTCTATATAAGCATGGTTTTACTTAAAGCATCATTCAGACATGTCATCTTGTTAGTATGTTATTCATTGCCTATGATTATGGATTTTTCCTATGATGCCTATCTCTTAGTTGCATTGCATGCTACATACTTAGTACATTCAAATGTACTAACGCATACTCTGTGCCTACATGATAACACAATATAGGAACCGGAGCTCCATTTGGCCATCCTCCTCCTCCACGTGGCTAGCACGATTGTCTCTCATGCTAGTTGGTGAGCCCTCCATTTCGAGGACGTTGATCTATCTTTCTTATGCTATGTATTAATACCCTCTCCGTTATTGCTACTTTAACTATGAGGGTGAGCTTGGTCCTTGTCTTGGCTCCCACTAAGTATTAATATTTAGAGGTGTTGTTGCATAAGTTGTGTATTATGCTTGAGCTTTGACTCATCTATTATATTTAAGTATCACTTCCTCTTTCTCTCTCACTCCCTAAGTCCCAATTCCCCTTATTTATGTTTGTCTCTTATTGTCATTTTAATTGGTTCTGCGACCAATGATGTGTAATGATATGCTATGAGGCTTGTTTGGGGTTCCTTCAGGTTCCCAATTCGCCGGTCACGTCAAGACCCTAGGTCTGGGGCGTGACATATAATTTAACCCTATGGATTCTATAATCAATAGAAGCATAATATGCATATAACCTATCCATCCCAAGAATGACATAAAAATCCACCATATCTAATACAACAAAATCACAAGGCAAGAATTTATGCAAAATGAACACGGGATAGTTTCTACAGATACTTTTAGAACAATGGACTCACCAACTGGGGTAGAGACTTCATAAGGTTCACACAACAATTCGGGATCAACATGATGCTTTTTGGCAACAAAAGAAGTAACAAGAGAAAGACTGGCACCCGAGTCTATCAATGCATACACATAAAAATAAAAAACCTTTAACATACCTGTGAAGCATTAATCCAAGTCTAGTGACCCATAAAGAGGTATGTTTGAGAAAGACGACGATCATCCTCATAATCCTTAGTAACCCATGGACAACGTCCGGACTCATGATCCTCTGCACCACACTCAAACCATACACTCGAACCGGTAAAACAATCACCCATATAGTGCTTTCCATACTTGTGGCTCTAAGGAGAAGCTTGAATATCAACACCCTTACCCTTCTTTTGAGTATATGGACAATCAATAATCTTGTGGCCCATCTTGCCACACCCATAGCATGCACTCGTGTTCCTCAGAAATATGTCATCATGATTTCTCCCACATTTTGGGCACCTAGGGTGAGTCCTCCTACCATTGCCACCTTCAATTTGGACCCTTCTTCTCCCTTCCGTTAAGGCCACTGAGCAATCTCTCATCTTATGCCCAACACCGCTACACTTGAAGCAATCCGCAATCCTCGCCAAACACTTTCCTTGATGTTTCGTGCCACACCCTTGACAAGTGGAAAAAGGGTTCCTTTACTTTGGGTACTTGAGCACCGATTTTCCAGCAAAAGATGAAGCACCCTCAAGTCAGGCTCTGTTGGTCTTTTTCTCCCCCTTCTAATCATTTGAGCTCTCTTTGGTGCCCATCGACTGGTTGGGTTGCACTATCATAGATTTGGCCAATATTGGTAGAGCATTTTGAACCTCTACGTTGGAAATGTCACCGTTCTGAATAGCTTGAGACATATTCTGATCTTAACAGTTAAGGATCAGTAATAAGCCTTAGGAGACTTGGTTCTAGTGTACGACATAGATCATGAAGAAGTGAAACATTTCCTAAAATGCCTCAAAGCCTCAAATTCACAAATTATGGCATGCTTTAAAACCATGAATAAGACTCTGATCAATGTAGTGTGTTGGACTCCGAGGACCATTAACAACCTAGTGCTTTGATGCAAGTTTGACATAATCCAAGACTAGGTCCTAGACATGACACGATGAATGGGAGCCCGAAGGGACCAAACAAGCATAGTAGGATATCAATCACACATCCTTGGTAGTAGAAGCAAAGTAAAGAATAGCAAGAGATAAGAAAAGGAAAGTAGGACTAAGGGAAGTCTTTTATCTCATAAAAGTATAAAGAGTCAAGCTTATAGCATAATACATCATAATATTTCGAACAACACCTCTAAACTTTGAAAGGAGTGGGTGCCAAGACACTTTCCGGGCTCACCCTCATAATGTCAAATGTTCAGTATAAAGAAGTCTTAGAATTAGCAAGAGAAATAAATAGTGTCCTCGAACTTGAGGACTCACCAAAGCTTATCTTCGTACAATCTCACTAGCCACATGGAGGATGATCAAGAGAAGGTTCGGTCTCTACATGGTGATATCATGTAGGTATAAAGTACGTGGTAGTATGTTTGAATATACTAAATATATAGGATGCCATGCAACAAGACATAAGCCAATATAGTCAAAATTCATAGTAATAGGCAATAGATGAGCATAATCTTGATATGGCATGCATGATCATGCTTGAAGTAAAATATGTTTATAAATCATTCAACTTACATAGAATATGATACATATGTGGGAAGAGACCTCAACTAGCAAAGAATATGACGAAGAAAGCTACAACTTAGAATCCCAATGATTACCCCTCAACGGTAAAGAGGTGGTCTACTTGTCAAGGTTAACCATACTTCACGTTCTAGGAGCCTGTCCCATTTCAGAGATGTAACCTCTATTATGGAAACTTGTCCCATTTCGGGGTGGATTTCATTTAGAAGCGTACTTAATGGATCCACTAGTAAAGCAAGGGTAAAGTATAATCCTATATTGGCACCTAGTTTGAGAAATAGAGCAAACCCTCCATCTATCGGTGCTAAGCCTAATCGCATGCAATAATAGAGATAATAACACTTTAGCAATTTGTAAGAAACATGGAAACATGATCTGAGAAGCTATAAAACATCTTTGACCTCTAATAACAAGCCTAACTTTAAAGCATAAGAATAGATCATCAACAAACATTACTCTTGCATTAACATCAAAAGGCTCACAAGAGGTAAAATCTTTGAAAAGGGCTTAATCTGGCATTTACAACATTATAGACATTTCCATAAATTCAGTACATCCTTTGAAAGCCTAAAATTATCATAAAGTCACTTGACTCATAAATCATGCAATAGATCATCAATAACTTTAAAAATCCTTGGAAAGGCATTTTATTGAACACTTGGTGGGTATGCAATGCTAGTTCGAAATTATGCAATTCAAGAGTGAAGTAATATGAGAAAACTCAATGTAAGTCAATCCACCAACACATAGTAAAGCCCTCATGTAAGATAGCTTAAAATCTTGCATCAAATCTCATAATAGATCATATTTTCATACATCAAAATATGCATAGTATCAATATACAAAACCAATTCCTAGTACACACTTGAAATAGATAGTCATGTATAATAAATAAACATTTCATAAAACGCTAACATAATTTATACTCATAATCCATAATAGAAGGTACCCATAGATAATACAATTTGAAAACATGCAATTTTCATAAAAATAGAGATTAGGCTCCATGGGTGAAAGGACCCAATGGATGAAATCCACATACCTAAATTTTGCGCTTGCTAGATGTAGACTTGAAGGAGTTATGAAGCTTGAATGGAGTTCTTGAGATCTGGAATTAAGCTTGAGACACTTGAATTTTGATGAAATATTTGGTTGAGTATTGGAGATGGTTTTGAGAGTGTCGTCAATGAAGAAAGAGTTGAAAAATGGCAAAGTATAGGTGTTCTTATGCATAAATTTGCATGGGGTCATGACCCCAATGCCTTAGGTAAAAACAAGAAAAAGAAGGAAGCCATAACAGTGCTCTACGATAGGTCCATGTCGCGGAGCCATCGCGGACAGCTTCTGTCTCCGAAAATTTTGTGAAATTCATACGGGTCTTCTAAAATCGGGGTTATACTATCTCCCACTCAATTTTTCCCGCTGATCAGGAATATGAAGTTAGATTTTTGATATCACGCATAGATTTTGCGATATAAGGAAATTACAATTATGGACATTTTCGAAACACATTTTTAGGTCGTTTTACCTATGCCGGCTACGTAGTTATTGAGTTTGAGTTAGACTTATTCTTACTCAATTTATTACTTAATACTCCTCCCAAGACTCAATTTGCTCATAAGGCATCAGCCCTATGGTTAACTCATTCATTTAATCTCATTGGACATTTGTCAACTCAACTCATCACATTAACTATCTACTCTTTGGATACATCACTTTAAGGTTCTGCTCTTGACTCATAAGGACTCTATCATGCAACATTCTAACTTATAGAATCCAAGAAGACTAGAGTGGAATCAAAGAATTCAGGGATTTCATAGACTCTTTAGGCTTAAAATACGCTCATGCTGCTCATTTAAGTGAAAAAAGTGAAAATAACAAGAGTTCATGCTAGGGTTTATTTAGCAAGGTCAAATCATTTAATTCATGTATTTAATTTATGAAAATAGTAATTCATGCAAGATTATATAAAAATACATTAGAATTTAAGAAAAGCCTACAAGAATCCTTCATGGGAGACTCAATTTATTCAAAAGTCTATCAATTTGTGTTATAGGGCACCACAGAAGAACAAAAGCCATGTTTTGATTAGCCTTACATACCTGGATGTTTTAAACCTTCAAACATCATTGAAGAATTCTCAAGTTTTCGCTTCAAACTCTAGCCTTTTTCTTCTTTGAACCCTTGCTCTATGTTTGAAAGAGTGATTTAGCATAAAAAGTTTGAACTGACATATTTAGTGCTTTATTTAGGCATAAAATTGTCAGGTTGAGGTTTCGTAAGGGTGGGAAGAAACTAAATTACCTTTCTTAAAAAACCATCAAAAGTCATCTATGGGCCCATAGCTAATTCAAAGACATTTGGGCCACCTAATTCTTTGTATGCTAAGAGTAATGATTATTTAAAGTTGACCCTTGTATAATCCAACACTAGAAACTCAATTTATAGGAAAGTTTTGAACTAGGCTAAGTACTAGAGGTCCATTTTGACCCTAATCCACTTCCCATGTGTAAGAATGAGTTTGAAACATAGGTACATGTGAGGATAAATTTATGGGGTGTCACAGGGAGGATCCATCTTACCAGATGTTATTGTACCTTTGTCCCTTAGCCTTTGGATGATGAGTTAGGGAGGACCACTTCGCCTAGAAGTGTCTCAGGAATTGCATCTGCCCTCAGAAGTCTGCAATAAAGCTTCGAATAGATGGTTGGACTTATCGTTCTGCTACTTAATGTGCTGCTAAAATACAAAAATTTTAACGCTTAAACCTTAGGATTTTGTTTGTTCTCAATGTGATATTTGTGGGTTTTATGTTTTCTTGCGTTTAGATTTGCAGGATTACAGGTTGGCCATGATTTGGGGAAAAATTGCAGAAGTTGTTGGTTTTTGCTCTTATACGGGTACTTCTATGAGTGGTCGAGCATTCTACGAGTCGTAGATAGGTTTCCTGAGGATTTCCTTTGAGAGACTATTTGCTAAAGTTGAAGTCTACGGACATGCAGACGAGTCATGGAGCAGTTTACGAGTCATAGACTAGCTTTCGTGCCATGAGGATCAGAGAAATGTACTTGCAGGATATTCATCATATGAAACCCCGTTTACGGGTCGTAAACCACTTTACAAGTCATGAAGGGGTGTCGTAGAAGTGAAGTCTAGAATTCCTATAGCTGATTACGAGACCCCAACTATGAGCCGTTGAAGACATTATGAGTCATAAAGTGCTTTCATGGAGTTCGCCGACCAATTTTCCTAATCTATTTAGGAATTGTTTTTAATTACTATAAATAAGTCTTTTAGATTATTTTTCAAAAGCTCTCTGTAGTTTACATTAGTTTTGTGTAGTGTAGGTTAAGTGCTCAGACAACTCAATATTCTTACAGAGAAAATTGTGAGAGAGTCTTTGAGAACACCTATGGTTTAACTCAATCTTCATGCTTGTGATTTTTATTGACATTGGATTTGCTTGATCTTAAAACAATTATGTAAGTGTTTAATTATGTCTTCTTAATTCATAATCTCTTCATCTACAGAGAGCATGAGTAGCTAAATCCACAACTAGGGTTGTGGGAACCGTGAAAAAATAACAAAGCAAAAATAGATAATTCATGATTCTTGGAAGGTGTATATGCATGTATAAAATAATTGTCTTTGTTTTGCATGTTTTCTAGTGGTGGCCAACATTAGAACTCGCTTAGTATTACTGAATGAATCAAGGTAGTAATGAATAGGAAAAGTGAAACCTCAATAGGATTTGATTTATGTGTTCTCGTCTAATCAACCAAACTGGGCCAAGGGGAGGTTGTACTAGGACTAATAGGTAATGGTTAGTAAAATACACCATGGATATGGGCCAAGTCGCATAGTGAATTAGCCTCTCACCTTTGACAAAAGGGTTTGGTAAACTTAAATTACCATTATGCATGTTATACACTAGACAAGAATTAGGTTATTCGGTGATACTGAGTTGGGGAATCATGGGGAACACAATACCCTAATTGCTATTTATTATTGATTTTTCTCTCTTGATAGTTAGCTTAGTTTATTTTCTCATTGATTATTGCAAACAACCCCCCTTTCGGGGAATTGAGTCGGTTACATACTCAAATTACATATTGGTGAATTTGTCTTGATTCTACATATTCCCTGTGTGATCGACCCTAACATTGGTTAGGCTCTTGCGATGAGGGTTTGAGACTTGAATTTGGGAGTGAAAATATGGCTAAGTGTTTGTGTGAGTATTGGGGAATGTTTAGGATGATATGAGGGTGAAATAAGGCTAAGTATAGGTTAAAACATGTTTACGAACACTTAGGCCCAAGACCCAAAAGCCTTGGACCGAGATAGAATTCAATGGCAACAAAATATACAGGTCCGCGTCGGGTCCGCGACGCAGACCTATCGCGGAGGCCAGATTAATACATGTCCGCGACAGCTACACGTCGCAGCACTGTCGCAGATTGATTTTGGATAACAAAAATTATGTCAATTGAAATTGCTAATCATTTTCTCTTAAATTGGGGTTAGACCCCTCTCCCCCTAATTTTGACCCCCTGAAAAAGAATATGAAGTCGGATTTTTAATATCGCACATGAATTTTGAGATATATGGAATTTGAAATTATGGGCATACCGAGGCACATTTTAGGGCACTTTTGGGGTCGTTTCAATATCTCGCCTTTGGGAACATTCGTCCCCGAATGTAAAAGATACATACAAGACAGGAGTAGTCAGGAACAAATCAACTCGAACAAGACTGCAACATTACATTTAAACTTTATTTTCAAAACCACAACATAAGTGTAAAATAATCATAAATTTGTCAAATTAAACATGAATGCATATGAATGAGATAGGGGCTTAAGTATATGACTTGAAATCATATAGGGGATTTAGAGTTATCACCTTAGGCTTGAGTGGAGTGGAAGAGATAAGGATACCACTTTTGCATGTCCGTTTCGGCCTCCCAATTAGCACTTTCGATTTGTTGGTTCTTCCAAAGGACCTTAACGGATGCCACCTTCTTCACTTGCCTATCCAAAATCTGAACCGGAGTCTCCTCATAAGTCAAGTTATCCTCAACAGCACCCACAACATCAAGAGGCACAATAGAATTAGGATAACCAAAACATTTTCTCAACATAGAGACATGGAACACCGGATGAGCTAAATTCATTTCACTAGGCAACTTCAACTCATTAGCTACCTTGCCAACCCTCTTCAAGACCTCATAAGGAAAAATATTTCTTAAACACAACTTCCCTTTTTTACCGAAACGGACCACACCTTTCATTGGAGAAACTTTCAAATAAACCCAATCAATCACTTTGAATTCAAGGTCTCTTCTTCTCACATTGGCATAGGATTTTTGACGCCTTTGGGATGTCTTCAATCTCTTCCTAATCATCCTAAACTTCTCAAGATCCTCCATGAAAAGATTTGGTCCCAATAAAGCAACCTCTCCAACCTCAAACCATCTGATGTGATCTACAACGTCTCCTATAAGGAGTCTCAAAAGGAACCATATCGATGCTAGAGTTAGCTATTATTATAGGCAAACTCAATCAAAGGAAGATGATCATCCCAACTACCTCTAAACTCCAATACACATTCCCTAAGCATATCTTCAAAGGTTTGAATGGTTCTTTCAGCTTGGCCATCCGTTTGAGGGTGGAAGGCCGTATAAAGGTGAACTTTTCTACCAAGACCCCTTTGAAAAGACTTCCAAAAGTGTGAAGTGAATTTTGGACCACGATTCGATATGATGGACAAAGGAATCCCATGTAACCTCACTAACTCATGGATGTACAACCTTGCATACTTTTCATCCATATCTCATCATAACCGATAGAACATCCTATCAACCACCACCCAGATGGAATCAAAACCCTTCCTAGTCTTGAGCAAGCCAACCACAAAATCCATATTAATCACCTCCCACTCCCAAGTGGGAATCTCTATGTCTTGTGTTAGGCCACCCGACCTTTGATGTTCGGCTTTGACTTGTTGAAAACTATGGCAACTAGAAATGAATTTGGCACCCGGCTTTTGATGTTCGGCTTTGACCTGTTCACAACTATGGTAATCGAAAATAAATTTGGCAATGTCCCTCTTCATACCTCCCCACCAGTACACATCGCTCAAGTCTCTATACATTTTGGTGGAATCGGGTTGGATAAATTAAGAAGAATTGTGGGCCTCATCAAGGATCTTCTCCCTTAAACCATCAAAACGAGGCACACACAACCTACCAAAGTACCTAACGGCCCCATCTCCCCCTTGGGAGAAAACCTCTACTTTGCACTCTTTCACCATGGCCTTCAATTCAACCAAAGAGGAATCAAGATTTGGTTTTGCTATTACCTAATCAACCAATGAAGACTTAGACGCATCAACAACCACAACACCATCGTCACCAAACTCTTCCAACCTAACCCCCAACTTAGCCAATTGATGTACCTCCTTAGTCATCTCCATACCACCAACCATTAACATGGGCTAGGTTACCCATAGGCACCCTACTCAAGGCATCTGCCACCACATTTGCCTTACCCGGATGATAGTGTACACTCATGTCATAGTCCTTAAGAAGTTTTGGACACCTTCATTGCCTTAAGTTGAGATCCTTTTGAGTGAAGATATATTGGAGGCTCTTATGATCGGTGAATACATACACATGCACCCCATACAAGTAATGACGCCAAATCTTTAATGCAAACACAATGACGGCTAACTCTAGATTATAGGTAGGGTAGTTCCTTTCATGTGCCTTGAGTTGTCTATAATCATAAGCTATGACCTTACAATTTTGCATCAACTCACAACCCAAACCAACTCGGGAAGCATCACGATACACCACAAATCCCTCAAGCCCATCCGGTAGTGACAATATAAGAGCGGACACAAGCTTTTCTTTCAATGTTTGGAAGCTCCTCTCAGACTTATCGGTCCACATAAACTTAAACTTCTTTTGAGTCAATTTTGTCATAGGTGAAGCAATGGAGGAGAACCTATTCACAAACCTTCTATAATAACCCGCTAGGCCCAAGAAGCTCCTAATATCCAATGGGGTAAATGGTCTAGGCCAATTTTTGATCACATCGGTTTTCTTAGGATCCACTTTTATACCATCCATGACACCACATGACCCAAGAACGCAACCTCCTTCAATCAAAATTTACACTTGTCATATTTGGCATACGATTCCTCCTCTCTCAATATTTGTAATGCAACCCTCAAATGCCCCATATGCTCCTACATACTATGTGAATAGATGAAAATATCATCAATGAAGACCACAACAAAGAAATCAAGGTAAGGTTTGATGACCTTATTCGTTAGGTCCATGAAGATGGCGGGTGCATTGGTCAACCCAAGCGACATCACAACAAACTCATAATGCCCATATCTATTCTGGAAGGCCGTCTTGGGAATATTGCACTCCCTCACCCTCAGTTGATGATAACCGGACCGAAGGTCAATTTTAGTGAAGAAGCTAGCCACTTGTAATTGGTCAAACAAGTCACTAATCCTTGGAAGAGGATATCAATTCTTGATGATGACCCTATAGAGTTACCGGTAGTCAATGAACATTCTAAATGACTCATTCTTCTTTTTTACAGACAACACAAGAGCACCCTAAAGTGATTGGGTAGGTCTAATAAATCCCTACAACAACAAATCTTTCAATTGCTCCTTTAACTCCTTTAACTCCGTCGGGGCCATATAGTAAGGGGCAATAGAGATAGGTTGAGTATCAGGGAGGAGGTCTATACCAAAATCTATTTTCATTTTGGGAGTAACACTTGGAAGGTCATTTAGGATGATATCAAGAAACTCATTTACAACTGGAACTGACTCTATAGAAGGGGATTTAGACTCAACATATCTAACCCTAACAAAAGATGATAAAGACACCCCTTAGAGATCAATTTACGGGCCTTAATGCTAGAAATGAATCTACCCTTGACCACCACATCTTAACTTTGCCACTCAAGATAGGTTTATTAGGAAATTGAAACTTGACCCTACGGGTTCTACAATTAATAGAAGCATAGTAGGCATGCAACCAATCCATCCCAAGAATAATATTAAAATCTACCATGTCTAATTCAGCAAAATCACAAGGCATCAACTTATAGAAGATGCAAATAGGAGAACTCCTATAAACTTTCAACAATAGAGGCACCAATAAGAGTAGACATTTCATATGACTCATGCAACAACTCGCGGGCAACATGGAACTTTTAGCAACAAAAGGGGTAACAAAGTAAAGGGTCGCATCCGGATCATCAAAACATATACATCAAAGTCAGATTTTAAACATACCGGCAACAACATTGGGAACCTCACAAACCCCTTGCCTCCCATGTAGAGCATAAAATCGATTGTGCCTCGGGGCATTACCTTGATGACCACCGCTACCCAATGGGTCCGCATTTGCACCCTGTCCCTTGCCACGGTTTCTTGGACAATCCGTCATCTTGTGACCAAGTTCCCCACATTCAAAGCATGCATTAGAACCATTCAAACATGGGCCTTCATGACTCCTTCCATATTAGGGCGCACATCAAAAGAAACCACACCACCAACACCTTGAGGCCTAGGGAAGTCATTGGCAAACCCCCTATTAGTAGCATGAGAAGCCACTTTGTCTTGATGAAATCTTGCAATCTTTGGAATTTACCTTTAAACCTGGCCCTCTTGGCCTTATAGCCCCTTCTCTTCCCCAATTTCTCCTCCTATATTTTCTCGGCATATGTCATCAATCGAGACAAGTCCATGTCGCTAATTAACATGGCGGACCGACATTTTTCACGTACCAAGTTGGAGACCCCCATTACAAACTAGTTCATCCAAGATCCAGATCGGCCACCAAATGAGGAGCATATTTTGTAAGTTTCGTAAACTTGAGGGCATACTCCCTCACACTCATAGCACCTTCTTTCAAGTTCATGAACTCTTCCAACTTAGCTTCCCTAAGCTCTAGAGGGAAAAATCGATTAAGAAAAACTAATTTGAACTCCTCCTAATGTACCACATTACCAATCCCCTTCCATTGATTATACCGTATTTGAGCTACCCCTTTGAGTTGGTACACTGCAAACTTCGCCTTTTCATTCAGCCTAGTACCCAAGATATTCAAGATCTTTGTGGATCTTCATCCACCTTTGGCCCATAGAACATCGGAGGCTTCATCCTCATGAAGTCCCTTACCCTAGCTCCAGGGGTAGTAGCATGATGGGCTTGGGCACCTTTATTTACTTGGTTAGCCACAACTTGGGTAAGATATTGACAACATCCTAGAGCTTACTATTGGTATATTGGTCATCGAGATTTTGGGCCCTTCTTCCTCGAATGTTTGACATGATCTAGTGTCGGAAAAAACAATCATTAGGGGAAAAAACTTACCACAACTCAATAGCATGACTCAGAACATGTAGAAGGGAAACATCTCCTAAAATGTCTCATAGCCTCCTACTCATAGTCATGGTGCGCTTCACAATCATGAATAGGACTCAAATCGACGCGGTGTGCTTGACTCTGAGGATTTATCAACCTAGTGCTCTAATACCAAGTTTATCATGACCCAAGCCTAGGGCATAGATGTGACACGGCGAATGGGGAACCAGAAGAAACCCCAAAAAAGCCTCTTAACTTATTATTACACATCATTGTTCGCGAAAGTAAGTAAAAGATATAAAGAGTAAAGAGTAGGGGCTAAGGGGAAAACTTGCATAACATCATAATCAAGAGACAAGGATCAATGCTCATTTCATAGGTACATAACATGTCCAATAAACACCTCTAGTACATAGATAACAGCGAGGCCAAGACAAAGCAACCGGTCTCACCCTAATAGTCAAAATAAACAATAAAGAAGAATATCTCAATACATAATAAGAGCAACATAGACTAAGGTCCTTAAAGTGGAGGACTCACCAAATAGCTTGAGTAGTAATGAACTAGCCTCATGGAAGAGGAGGATGATCAACTTGGGTACCGGTTCCTGTATGGTGATATCATGTACACAAGAGTATACGTTAATATGTTTGAATGTAATAAGTATGTAGGATGCAATGCAACAAGAATTAGGCATCATAGTCAAAATGCATGACAATAGACAATAGGCATAATATAACAATATGTTATGTATGACCAATGCATATGTAAAACTTGTTTAAGTAGCTCTTGTTTACATAGGATATCATATGTGTAGAAGAGACCATTCTAGGTTTCAAAGGTACAAACCTCTTAGTTGGTTAATGATAGTTTCACCCCATCACCCCGATGGTGTGGTACAACCCCTCACATGGTTGATGATAATCGCACCTTATCAACACGGTGCCTAAGTACAAACCCCTCACATGGTTGATGAGTACAAACCCCCACCTCAGTTACACGGGCAAGCTCTTGTCCTCCCGTGTCGTACATGGTCTAATGCAATACTTTATATAGAGTATATCATATATATCAGCTCATTTGATCATCATATAGTCATTCAACTCATATGCCATGCTTTGGACCTTCAACTCCTGATGAAACCACAACCGGACATTTTTTATAGAGTGTGTAACGCTAGTATAAAACCATGAAATTTAGAGAAAAAATCATTCAAAAAATTCCATTGTAAAACCATCAATCAATGCCTTGCAACAACACCCTTAAGCAATATACTTCGAAACCCCTCTTTAAATCTTATATTAGATCAAAGATTTATAGCTCAAAACATAGCAAAACAGTCACAATTTCACATAGCTTTAACATAGCATGCAGTGAATTTCATAATAAGCAAGACTCTTTTGTAAATCAAATTTAAATCACGTAATTTTAAGTAAAAGGAGGCTTGGCCATCATGCGTGAAAGGAACCCATGAAACAAATCCACATACCTTAGCATGGAGATGAACTTGGTGAAGATTAGAGATGGAAACTTGAAGCTTGAAGAAGAACGTTGAAGGAAAACCTTAGCTTCGGATAAGGGTTTAAGACTTGAATTTGGGAGTGAAAATATGGCTAAGTGTTTAAGTGTGTATTAGCAAATGTTTAGGATGATATGAGGGTGAAATAAGGATAAGTATAGGTAAAAACACATTTGGGAACGCTAAGGCCTAAGACCCAAAAGCCTTGACCAAGATAGAAATTACTAGCTACAAAATACATAGGTTCGCATCTGGTTTGCGACCCAGACCTATCGCAGAGGCCAGATTAACACATGTCCGCGACAGCGGTGAGTCCCGGGACTATCACGAATCAATTCTGAAATTGCTAATAGTTTGCTCTTAAATCAAGGTTAGATCCTTCTCCCCTAATTTTGACCCCCTGAACAAGAATATGAAGTAAGATTTTTGATATCGCGCACAGATTTTGAGATATATGGAATTTGAAATTCTGGCATTTTGAGGCACATTTTTGGGAACTTTTGGGGTTGTTTCACTAGAATTAATGAAGAAATTATATAGAAGCTTGCTCAGCTCGCACAAGCAAGGATGTGATGATAAACCAGAACTAAGAAAGAGTGAACATAATGGTTCATCAACCTCTACAAGCACCCATGTACGAGGAGCAATACTATGAGAAGGACACATGCCTTGTTAATGATCATATGGGGAGTTTTCATACGAATGCCCAAGCCTCTAATCAAGACTATTAGCGCCAAGGTCAAGGACACAAAGACCAGAACTTTTTGGTAGAGATGGAGCTTACAGGGACAATCATGGAGGATATTATGATTGGAACAAGGGTCAAGATACAGATTGGGGTCGTAGAGAAAGCTTCAGAAATGGTCCTAATGTTCCACCACACAACCGTGACAGAGTTACAGATAATTCCATAATTGAGGAGATGTTTAATCGCCTATTGAAGAAGGCTCAGATGCAGGATGAGACTCCAAGGGGCATGAAATCAGATGTTTCAACTATTAATCATATAATAGAGTCTCACTCTAAGGCTATTAAACAACTTAAAAAGATTTCGGTCAGGTATCGACTCAATTGAATCAGCATCAGAGGGGTACACTGCCTAGCAACATAGTGCAAAATCCTAATAAAGAAGTGCAGTGTATGACGGTTACTACTCGGGGTGGAAAGAGAACTATTGACCCTCTCATGCTGGTAGATGTAAAATATGTTCATAAGGAGTTGGCTGCATCAAAGGATACAGATGAAGGGTATGGTTGTTGCAAGGATGGGGTGAGTGAAGCAACTGAAGTGCCATAGAGGTTTAAGCCTGTCCATAGGCCTCATCCTCCCTTCCCTTAGAGACTCAAAAAGACAAAGGAAGAGGGAAAATTCAAGCACTTCCTCTCCACACTAAATCAACTCTTTATCAACATCCCTTTCATCAAGGCATTGGAGAAGATGCTAGTGTATGCAAAGTATATGAAGGACTTTGTCACAAAAAAATGCAAAATGCACTATGAGTCAGGAGCTTTCTCAAGAGCTTTAACATTGGAGATGAAAAAAGAAGATCCAGGTGCTTTTAACTTACAACGTTGTAGATGTAGAGGTCGCAAGGGCATTATATGACTAAGGTGCTAGTATCAATCTGATGCCCCTTGAGATCTACAAGAAGCTTCGATTGGAAGCCCCTACTCCTACAAGCATGTGGTTATTAATGACGGATTGCACAGTGAAGAAGCCTACGGGGATACTTTGTGTTATTTTTGTAAAAATGGAAAATATCATATTCCTTGTAGACTGTCACGACCCACGCCTATGGCCTAGATGTGACACGGCGAACGGGAACCCAAAGGGACCCCAAGCAAGCCTCTTAGCATATCTATTACAGTCTTGGTTGTGGAAGCAATTCAACAATAATAAGAGAATAGAAATACGGATAAAGGGATAAGGGAAATCTTTCATAGCTTAAAACATCAAAAAGTCATAGCGTTAGGCATAAGCACATAACTTGTCCAACAATTCCTATAGCATAGGTTGGGAGGGGGCCAAGAGAACTTTCTGGGATCACCCTCATAGTCATAAGCATCTAAACAAAGATAAGAGAGTCTATAAATAACATAGGATCAATAGTTATTGTCCTCGGAGTTGAGGACTCACCGAACTTGCTTCAAGAGATAGTGCTAGTGACGTGGAGGAGGAGGCTGATCAGGAGAAGCTCTGGTCTCTACATGGCAATATCATGTGGGCAAAGAATATGCATTAGTACGTTTGAATGCACTAAGTATGTAGGATGCAATGCAACAAGAGATAAGAAATATGATCAACATTCATAAACGTAAGCAAGAGATATTATATTAGCAAAATGACATGCATGATCAATGCTTGAAGTAAAACATGCTTATATAGAGCATATTACAAGTGTAGGAAAGGAACAACATCATAGACCAAGAAACTAAGTACTTGGAATCTAAGGCCTAGCACTCCCTTGGAAGATGATTGATGTATCTACCCCTCTATTAGTAGTACGGGCCTAGCATCCCCCAATAAGGTGGTAAGATATGTACCCCTAAACATGACAGTACGAGCATAGCATCCCCCGACAAGGTGGTAAAGGTATATACTCCTCAACACAACAGTACGGGCATAGTACCCCCCTCCCCCCCGATATGGTGGTCAAGGTATATATCCCTCAACGTGGTATTATGGGCCTAGCACCCCCGAATAAGGTGATTAAGGCATAGTACCCCCTCAAAAAGGTGTGGCCAACATGCAACACCATAGATACTTTTCATGAAATCAACACATTCATACATTACTTTCATCTAATAAAGTCACTTGACTCATAGGCCATGCATTAGACCATCAATAACTCAAGAACCCTAAACCATACATTTTATCAAAAACATAGTGGGTGTGTAATGCTAGTTCAATATCATCCAATTCAAGAGTTAATCCATGTAAGAAATTATAATGTAAATCAACCCACCAACACTTGGTAAAATCCTCATGCAATATACCTTGAAACCCTTCATCCAATCTCAAAATAGGTCATAGATTCATAGGTCAATTATGATTAAATAGTCTACATTTCATGAAACCCCAACACAGTCTATAATCAAGTTCATAGTAAGAATACCCATAACTAAATCAATTTTGAAAACATGTAATTTACATAAAATGGAAGATTGGGCACCATGGGTCGAAGGACCAAATGGTTGAAACCCACATACCTCAACTTTGGAAAATTCGTTGATGAAGATTGAGATGTGAACTCGTAGCTTGAATGAATTCCTTAAGATCTGGAATGAGTTTGGGACACCTGTTTTGAGTGAAATATTTGGCTAGGCATTTGAGATGGTTTTGGGGAATGTCTTGAATAATATGAGGTAGAAAAATGACTAAGTATAGGTACTTTTACACATAGAGAGGCTTAGAACCAAGACCCACAGGCCTTAGATCAAAATAGGAAACTGGAGCAAAAATAACACTAATCCGCGCCCGAGCCCCTGGTCTTGGATCGTCTCTGGAATTTGCAAATTTTGGAAAACAAAATTTTGATACCCACAACAACAAGAGGCAGAACAACACTTGGGTCACCAACACTTCCTTAACATAGACATATGGAAGACTGGATGAACCATATTCATATCATTGGGCAACTCAAACTCATAGGCCACCTTAGCTATCCTCCTCAACACCCTATAAGGACCCACAAATCTTAGACTTAATTTACTGTCTTACCGAAATGAACCACACCCTTCATAGGTGAGACCTTCAAATAGACCTGATCACCAACTTTAAATTCAAGCTCTCTTCTCCTCACATAGGCATAAGACTTTGACGAATTTGGGATGTTTTCAAACATTCTCTTGTCAACCTTACCTTTTGCATGGCCTTTATACCTAGATCTGAACCCAACAAATCCATTTCCCCACCTCAAATGATCCAACCGGGAACCTATAACGTCTACCTTGGAGAGCCTTAAAAGGAGCCACACCAATGCTAGAATGATACCTCTTATTGTAAGCAAACTCAATGAGTGGAAGATGATCATCCCAACTACCCTTAAACTCCCAAACACAAGCTCTAAGCATATCCTCAAGAGTTTAGATAGTTCTTTCAGCTTGGCCATCCGTTTGTCGCTAAAAGGTCGTACTAAGCTTAACCTTGGTATCAAGACCTCTTTAGAAGGAACTCCAAAAGTGAAAAGTGAATTGAGCACCATGATCCGATATGATAGAAAAAGGCACCCCATGCAACCTAACTAATTCATGAATATACAACTTAGCATAATCTGTGGTACCATAGGTAGTCTTAACCAGTAGGAAATGAGTCGACTTTGTCATTCTATCAACCATAACCCAAATGGAGACAAAGTGCTCTCTAGACTTAGACAACCTAACCACAAAATCCATGTTAAGTTCCTCCCACTTCCAAGTAGGAATCTCTATATCTTGGGCTACGCCACCCGACCTTTGACGTTAGGCTTTGGCTTGTTGACAATTATTGCAATCAAATACAAACTTAGCAATATCTCATGCCACCAAACAAAAATACTTCCCTCAAATCTCTATCCATCTTTAGAGATTCAGGGTGAATAGAATAGGAAGAATTATGAGCCTCATCAAGAACCTTCTTTCTCAAGTCATCAACACAAGGCACACACAATCTACCTTGGCACCTAAGGGAACCATCTCCCCCTTGGGTGAAAAACTCCACCTTGCCATCTTTCACAAATGCCTTCAATTCTAACAAAGTGAGGTCAAGATCTTGCTTTGCCTTCACCTCCTCAATCAATGAAGACTTAGAGCCATCAACAACCACAATGCCCCCATTATCAACCTCTTCCAACTGAACTCCCAATCTAGCCAACTGATGAATCTCCCCAGCCACTTCTTTTCCCCCATTATCAATATGTTCTAGGCTACCCTAGATACCCTACTCAAAGCATCAACCACAATATTAGCCTTACCGGGATGATAATGGACAATTATATCATAATCCTTAAGAAGCTATAACCACATTCTTTGTCTCAAGTTGAGTTTATTTTGGATGAACAAACATTGGAGATTCTTATAATCAGCGAACACATCAACATGCTCCCCATACAAGTAATGACACCAAATGTTTAAAGCAAATACGACGACTGCCAACTCAAGATAACGGGTAGGATAATTCTTTTCAAGAAACTTAATTTGTCGAAAGAAATAAGCTATCACCGTGCCATTTTACAATAAAACACAACCCAAACCAATTCGTTAGGCATCACAATACACAACAAACCCTTCCAACCCTTCCGATAGAGATAGGATAGGAGCGGTGTCAAGCTTATCTTTCAATGTTTGGAAACTCCTTTCACGCTAATCATTCCACACAAACTTTGCCTTCTTTTGGGTCAACATCGTAATTTCTAATTACCTCTGTCTTCTTAGGATCCATCTTTGTACCATCATCTAACATCATATGACCTAGGAAGGCTACTCTTTCAACCAAAACTCATACTTCTCATAATTGGCATAGAACTTCTGCTAACTCAAGATTTGTAACACCATCCTCAAGTGATCCACACGATCCTCCTCACTATGGGAATAGATCAAGATATCATCAATAAGTACCACCTCAAAGAAATCAAGGTAGGGTTTGAAGACCCTATTCGTAAGATCCATGAAGATAGCCGGTGCATTGGTCAACCCAATAGACATAACCACAAATTGATAGTGCCCATATCTAGTTCAGCAGGCTATCTTAAGAATATCACACTCCCTCACTTTCAGTTGGTGATACCCAGACCGAAGATCAATCTTAGAGAAATGACTAGCCTCTTGAAGTTGGTCAAAAAGATAATCAATCCTTCATATAGGGTACTTATTCTTGTTGTTGACTCTATTAAGTTAATGGTAATTGATGTGTTGTCAAAATATAGCACATTTGTTTCCTAAAATAAGGGATTTTGCGTGTTCTTAATGCAACGTTTTATGGTTTTTTTGTTGTTATTGCAGTAAAGATAGGTTGGCGTGATTTTAGAAGAAAATTGCAGATTTTGCTGGAGTGTAGGACATACGATTAATCCTATGAGTTGTAGCCCAAGAAACGACTCGTAGGGTGCTCTCGTAGCAAGAAACATTAAGCAAAAATCAGAAATCTGGTAAGTAGAGATCAACCCTATGAGGCCACTCTATGAGTCGTAGGTCTCACTACGACTCATATAGGTGGGTTAGTAGATAGAAACAGAGAGCTAAAAGTTTAGACAAAGAATTGAAGGCCTAGACTACGAGAGGAGCATATGAGTCGTAGCCCAAGTAACGGCTCATGTAGTGGGCCGTAACAGTCAAGTACAAACTACAAAGTGCCTACAATGAAACCCTGATTAGGACTCGTACGTCACCCTACGAGTTATACTTGTGAGACATACTTGTTGCCAGCTGTCTTTTCAATTTAATTTTTAGTGTTAAGTCGAAAATAGTATAAGTACTTAATGATAGGGTTATAAAAACAGCGTTGTTATGTTGTATATCATGTAGAACACTTTCAATATTTTCTCTTCAATATTCTAAGAGTTTTTGTAGAGTTTAGTGATTTTAGCAATCAATGCTTGAAATGATTAATAGTGGATCTCTATAGTCAAGCTCCATATTCCCTGTGGATTCAACCTTATCCTCTGGTTAGGTTAATTATTGACAGTGACTGCTTTCTTATTGGATCATGAACATCATAAAAAATTATGGCGTCGTTGCCGGGGAATACGACTATGTTCTTGACTTGATTTCACTATAAGTTAGTTCATGTATTAATTTGTAGAATCTCTTGTATTTTACTTTTATTGTTGTTTTTATTGTTTGATTTTATTTGCAGGGTGTACTAGGTTGTATGCCCAACACAAGGCAATCCCTTAGCTCTGATCAATTTGGAGATCCATCGACTCTTTAGGAGAATGGCTCAGGTGAATGAGGGCATCGCAGTTGAGGAAGAAATGAATGTAAATTGTAATATTGCAAGAGAAGAGAATCCACCACCAAGGGATGATAGGCCACAACTAAGGGATTTCAACAAAAATGCTTATGGTTGGAATCAATATCGCTTGAACCCTATGGCTGTGGACATTACTGGTACTATAGTTCTTCCCCTATTATAGGCATATGCTAAGTTTTCGGTGTCAAGTGGATTACTTCAAATTCTCCATAACCGTGGTTTTGTTCATAAAGCTACCTTCAGAGGATCCCAACCATCATCTCCACAATGTTATCTTCGTCTGCAAAGAGTGTCATGGGGACACAAAATCTTTCTCTTAATGCAGTTGGGTTGCGGATGTTCCTATTGTCAGTAACTGGTAATGCAGTTATTTTGTTATCTGAGCTTTCTTCGGGTACAATAATAAGCTGGGCAGAGCTTTAGAGAGTATTTCTAGAGAGATATTTCCCATGATCAAAGAAGCTTAAGCTCAAAGACCAAAATAATAATTTTGAGCAATTGTCAGGTGGCTCTATTAGTACTACATGGGAGAGATTCACTAAATGCCTGAGGATGGTCCCTGATCATAAGATTGTTGATGATTCCTTGGTTGAGATTTTCTATCTGGCGCTTGATGAGAATGGTGACCATAATAAATAGCTTTTGGCGCTATAGTGGTCTTCATGAGCTTACAGTAGACCCGATAGATAATAGCAATTTCATGAGAGTGGATCATGCTATTAAAATTCTTGGTTTTAATATTGAGGGTCAAAGTCTCAAGGACATTAGGGTCATTCATATCAACTAAGAAGCTAGGATAGCAGTTGAAGTAAACTGGGCCATGTGCAAGATTACTTTCAAGGACTCCTAAGAAAGAATCATCGAAGTTAAGAAATCTAGCATCTCTTAGGAGAAGACAAATATGAATGTTTAAACCTTTTCTATACAAAGGTTTAACTGCTACCTGCACTACGCCAATACGAAGGAATTCGAAATCCGTTTTATATCTATTTATATCAGCAGAAACTAAAAGCTTGATGCTTTTTAAGAGAACTATTAATAGAAACAGTTGATTAACAGGTTTTAATGTTAAACCTTTTGAAAAGGGAGAAATTACCCAATTGATAAACTTTTTCAACAGGTTCTTTAGGTATGTTCCAATTTTTCAAATCATTTTCAATGTTAGAGATTGAGCAGTTAACACTATTATAATTAGATCCTGGTATAATTATGGTATCAGAGCCATTTTATTGTTAAATATGTGTGGCTAATTCTCTAGCCTGGACCAGAGGGATCTTTTGCTATTAGATTGGGCAAGGGCCAAGACAACTTTTCGGGCTTACTCTCATAATCATAAGAATCTAAACAAAGATAAGAGAGTCTATACATAACATAGGATCAATAGTTATTGTCCTCGGAGTTGAGGACTCGCCGAACTTGCTTCAAGAGATAGTGCTAGCCACGTGGAGGAGGAGGATGAACAGAAGGAGCTCCGGTCCTTACATGGCAATATCATGTGGGCAAAGAATATGTGTTAGTACATTTGAATGTACTAAGTATATTGGATGCAATGCAACAAGACATAAGCAACATGATCAACATGCGTAATTGTAAGCAAGAGATAGTATATTAGCAAAATGGCATGAATGATTAATGCTTGAAGTAAAACATGCTTATATAGAGCATGTTGGAAGTGTAGGAAAGGACCAGCATCATAGACCAAGCAACTTAGTACTTGGAATCCAAGGCCTAGCACCCCTTTGGAAGGTGATTGATGTATCTACCCCTCAATTGGTAGTACGGGCTTAGGAGCACCGCACCCACCCCCCACGGCGGACCCGGGGCGA
>JAPFFP010046174.1:0-11154 GCA_026153255.1 Solanum medicagineum
TTGATGAACATCATAAACTTGATTTACTAATTAAATATTTTTACATGAGTTATTTTCACAAGCCCTATATGTTATTTCGCAAAAAAATGCATAAATAAACCTAGGGATGGAGTCTAGAGCATTGACTCGAGTATGCTGATTGTGATTGTGGTGTGAGCAAAACAATGAGTTAATAGAGCTTGATGGTCCATGTGTATTCATAATTGAACTCCAGAATTTGTTTAATTGACTTCTTCCTAATGATTTATCTAATTGAACTCCAGAGATTTGTTTAATTGACTTCTTCCTAATGATTTATCTAAGCCTTGTGCTCTTGAATGACAATTGAGTTGATGAGATAACTTGAAATGATAGGCCGAAAGGCCTAATTGAGTTGAGTTAATGAGATGATTGATTGAGATGAAGAGTTTTATAAGCATTGTCTCTTTGGAGAAGTATCGAGCACCAAAATGAGTGAGAGTAAATTCATCTCTCAATCATTAAGTAGGTTACCAAGCATAGGTGAGGACTGCGCCACTACATTAGAGATTCCCTCTTGAGTTGAAGCCCCTTAAAGCAATAGAGGAGTCGAGAGAGACTAGATCCCTTGGGGATCCGATTCGTTCTTTACCTAACAAGTACGGAATGGTTGTGGTAACATCAGCAGGATTATTGTACAATCACTGGCTCATAAGTGATTGTTGTTTGATAAGAGAAACTCCTAAATAGGTCTAACACTGATAGTAGTATGAGTTGATTTGATTGGATGAGGTTTGATTGGTATTGATGGGTCATTTGTCTACTCCCTATTCTTTCCTTAGATAGACATTTGACATTCTGAGTGAGTATATTCTAAATTGATGTTATTTCTATATTATTCTAGCTGTATCTTTTTTATTAACCATTTTACATACTCGTACATTCCACTTACTGATGTCCATTTGGACTGCATCGCTTTATGATCTAGAGGAAGGTATTAGAGATCAAATAGGCCCACCATTGAGGATTTTTTTAGTCAACTATGTTAGTGTGCCACCCCTACTTAGGAGGATCCTATTTTATTTTCATATAGCTATGAGAGTCAAACTTTAGACTAACATTACTTTTGAGTTGAGGTAGCCATGGGTTTGTCATTGGCAGCGATTATGCTTGACTAGCTTCTTTCAAACTAGCCTATTTTATTTATATTCTTTTGAGACTTAGATTGCCCATTTATTATCTTTAGTCTTCCGCTGATTTTCTATTATTGATGAATGAATGAAGTTGATAAGGCTAAGTTGTTCTCTTGGGGACTAGGAATTGTATCTAGGGGTCGGCCACATCTAGGGAACCATCTCAGGGCGTGACAAACTTGATATCAGAGCACAGAATTCAAGTATGCTAGGGATTCTATGAAATCATGTCAGTAAAGTCTTTATTATTTGTGTGAAGTGTTCCATATCCATAACAAGTAGGCTATAGGACATTAAGAATAGTTGCACCTCTTGCATGATCTGATTCGTGCTATACAGTTAAAACTCTATGAAAGTCTCATCTAATTCATGCTCTTTGCATCGTAGAGTTGTGATCATGCCTCCGAGAAGAGTTGCCTGAGGAAGAGGGCGTCCTTCCAGACAGAGTGATATCCCATCTGAGCCCCAGGGGCATGATAAACCCATAGATCCAGCTATCCCTACAATGCAACCCCCATAGGCTGAAATTTCTAATGTCGAGCTTCACCAGGCTATCCAAACTCTTGCCCAAGTTATCATAGCGCCTGCTGTGAGGGAAGCAATATTTAGACAAGATGCATAATACACATCTAAAGTCCGTGAATTCTTAAGGATGAACATGCCTAAGTGCACGAGGTCTACACATAACGAGGATCCTGAGAACTATATCAATGAGCTCTAGAAGGTGTTTTAGGTCATGCATATAGTTGATGTTGATAGAGCTGAATTGGCTACCTACCAGCTAAACGGTGTTGCCAGACTGTGCTTTGGTAAGTGGATTAAGGGTAGAGGATAGGACGCCCCATTGCTGACTAGGGCAGTGTTTGAGGAAGCTTTCTTGGGGTATTTCTTTCCAAGAGAATGGAGGGAGGCCATGGTACAAGAGTTTTTGAATATTAAATAGGGCTCTATGACTGTGTAAGAGTATAGGTGTAACCTCACTCAGCTATCTCGCTATGCTCTTGTTATGGTTGCTAATATGATGGGGAGAATGGGGATATATGTTGATAGACTGAACAAAGGGCCAAAGAATCATGGAAGGGGAGCTATGCTTGTGAGTTGGTAGGTTGATGACTTATGTCCTTTTAAATTGATGAGGAGAGATAGCACGATAAGTAAGAGCTCAAGAAGAAAAGGGCGAAGACATCTAGCTATGTGGTTGGAAAGAAAGAGAATGGGAGCGGTAACATGTTTCAGTCAGGGCCAATACCTTCATCTAGTGCACCTGCGCCCAGAAAAATGAATGATCTGAGGTCTCAGAATCTTAGAGCCAAGGGATCTCAGTCACATGCTAGTGTGGCTCAAGGTCTACAAGGTAAGCCACCATGTGGTAAGTATGGCAGATTACACATAGGTAGATGATGTTATGGGAGTGATACATGTTTCAAGTGTGGCCAAGTGGTTAACTTTCAAAGAGAATGTCCAAGGTGCGCTGACCAGGCTCAATCTTCTGCTCTAGCTTCCTAGTTGAGGAACTCAAAAAGATACTATGTCAGGTGCAAGCAGAGATACAAACCATTTGTATGCCATAGGTAGTCACCAAAATCAAGAGAACTTCCCAGATATTATGATGGGAATGATTTGAGCCTTTACTCTTGATTATTATGTTTTGAAGAAACTAGTGCCATATTGTCCTCTGTAACTCCTTATGTGGCAAGTAGGTTTGATAGAACTCCTGAGAGTGTTCTTGAACCCTTAGATGTTTCTATTCTAGCTAGTGAGTCTATTTTAGCGGAGAGAATCTAAAGAGACTGTCCAGTGTCCATCCATTATAATGATACTCTTGTTGATTTGATTGAGTTAAAGATGATTGATTTTGATGTGATCCTTGGCATGGATTGGCTTCATGTCTGCTATGTCTCCATTAATTGTAGAGTCTGAACCGTTAAGTTCCAATTCCCAAATGATCTAGTTCTAGAGTGGAAGGGTGATTTTGTTGCACCTAAGGGAATCTTTATCTCCTACCTTAGGGCAAGAAAGCTAATTTCCAAAGTTTGTATGTATGTATCACCTCAAACAACAACAACAACATACCCCAGTGCCTCAAAAGGCTCCCGCTCATTGCGGGGTGAGGGGGAGTCGGATGTAATCAGCCTAACCCCTATGTTTAAAAACATAAAGCGGCTGTTTCCAGATGACCCATGAGGAGTGTCGAAAGTTGCATTGACTAACTGCTACTTCACAAATGAAAAAAGCGTAGATAGTTTAAAGAGCCATTTTGCTTTATTCCATCATACTCCAAGGCCAAAAATTAGTCAATCTTTGGTTCCATCCGAGATTGATGGAAAAAATGTATCACCTCGTGTGAGTTAATTCTGATGATGTTGAGCCACGTACTCTCGAGTTAGTCCCGATTGTGAATGAGTTTCCTCAAGTGTTCCTTAGGGATTTGCCTTGAGTACCTCCTGATAGGGAGATTTACTTTGGAATTGATGTTTTTCCCAATACCCAACCTATCTCAATTCTACCATATAGAATGGTCCACGTGGAATTGAAAGAGCCCATAATCTATAGAGATTTCTTTTTTTGAGAGATTTGTTAGAGAAGGGCTTTATTAGGCCGAGTATTTCTCCTCGGTGTGCTCCTATCCTATTCGTGAGAGAGACAAATGGGTCTCTCAGAATGTACATTGATTATATACAACTTAACAAGGTCACAATAAACAATAAATATCCTCTCCGCAGGATAGATGATCTATTTGACCAATTTTAGGGTGGCTCTTGCTTCTCAAAGACAGACCTAATATTTGGTTACTGTCAATTGAAGGTGAGAGAATGTGATATCCCAAAGATAGCCTTTAGGACTAGATATGGCCATTTTGAGTTCTTGGTCACATTCTTTGAGTTGACGAATGCACCCAAAACCTTCATGGACTTGATAAATAGGGTGTTCATACAATACCTTGATATCTCTGTGATCTTGTTCTTCAATGACATTTTGGTGTATTCGAGAGATGAGGAAGAGCATGTCAATCACCTCAGATTTCTCCTGTAGACTCTTAAGGATCATGAATTATATGCAAATTTCTCAAAATGTGAGTTTTAGCTTAAGTCAGTGGCTTTCCTAGGCCACATTATATAAAGATATAGTATTCAAGTAGGTGCCCAAAATATTGAACCAGTTAAGAACTAGCCCGGACCGACCTCTCCAACTGACGTAAGAAGTTTCTTGGGGTCGCCAGGCTATTACCGCAGATTTTTTGAGGGATTTTCTTCCTTATCCGCACCATTGACTAACTTGACTTAGAAGAAGGTCAAGTTTCAATAGTCCGATGAAATTGAGAAGAGCTTCCAAGAGTTTAAAACCCAACTGACTACTGTACCAATTTTAACATTGCCTGATGGGACCGAGTACTTTGTGATATATTGTGATGCTTCAAGAGTTGGATTGGGTATGCTGGTGCAAAGAGGAAAAATGATAGCCTATGCCTCCAGATAACATGAGGTTCATGAGAGGAACTATCTAAGCCATAATCATGAGTTGCTAGTGGTGGTGCTTGCACTTAAGATTTAGTGCCACTACATATGTAAAGTGCATGTAAATATGTTCTCTGACCAAAAGAGCCTACAGTACGTCTTCAGTTAGAAAGAGCTCAACCTGCGCCAGAGGAGATGGTTGGAGTTGCTCAAGGATTATGAAATGAGCATTCTCTACGACCCATGTAGAGCTAACATTGTTGTTGATGCTCTTAGTAGGTTATCAATGGGTAGCACAACCCATGTTGATGAAGGGAAGAAGGAGTTAGCCAAAGTAGTGCATAGAGTGGCCCGATTGGGAGTACATCTCGAGGAGAATGATGAGGTAGGAGTGTATGTTTAGAATAGGTGTTCTTCATCTCTAGTGACAGAGGTGAAACAAAAGCAAGACCAAGACTTGGAAAATCTCAGCTTTCACAATTTTCTCCCTACACTTTCCCAACCTAGCAAGCGGCCACAAGGGAACTTCTAGGGTTCTTGGAGAAGCCCTACACCTTGAAGTTAGTGGTAAGTAAGCTTACACATATGTTTAGTAGGGTTTTCCTATGAAAAACAAGAAGTATATGCCAGTATGTTTGTGCTGGAAATTTGGGACAGCATATGTTTAGAAAGTTATCGCACACTTGCCTTTTGTTTTAGTAAATTCTCTATGGGTTGTGGGATGTATTATGAATATATATTGATGTTATTAATATGGTATGAGTTATAAATATCATGGTAAAGTTGCTGCCCTGATTTTGGTTTCACTTAACAAACGCGTTTTATTGTACTATCTTAAGTGTAATGTTAATTGGAACTTGTGGGCTGTTGGATGGAAGGTTATTGACTCACATCCTTCATGACTTCTTGAGTGCTATTATAAGACTATTTTAGTTCTATTTTTATGTGTAAATGTTACTGGAATAGTTTGGTTAGATTTGGCATAGGTTTGGAGTTGCCGACGTCGAAATGTAGAGAAGGGAGGTAACGTTCTGCTGTCCACTTGTAGGTTGTGTAGAATTGTTATGTGTTGTACTTTGTGGGCTGTTGTGAACCTGTCATTGCATTCAAACAGGCTGGACATGATGTGTACATGCGAATGTGTGTTATAAAAACACGATTAGGGGGCGTAAAGGTTGAAAGAACAAACTCGGGTTTATAAATACCCGCTTGCTGTCTGCGTGTTGTTTTGTTGTGTGATTGGACTGCTAAGGTGTATCCATTAGCTATTAATGCTAGTTATATCACCTACTATGTTGTAGATAAATATTTGGAGGAAAGGAAGGTTATCTCGAGGTAGTAACAAGGTCATACAACGACGTATGTAAGGCTACTTGATTTTGTATTACTTGGCATGAAATCTAAGTTCTTCATTGGCACATATAGGCACTTGTCAACTCCGACACAACTATTAACCGTGTCTCCTCTCTTTTGAAATGTTCACATATTTCTATACACAGTCACCTTCAAATCTGCATACATACATAGATACCAAGTTACCTGGGTTCTTGTTACTAAATAAAGTTCATGAGTTATTCCATTTCATACTCATTTCGTTATTTGTGTAACGTACTATTTTCATTGTCATATTGTCTTGTGTGATTATCTACATGTCTCATGCTACATATACAATTCTATAGCTCAAATATCATGAACACCAAAAGAACCATCTGAAAGGTAATTGAAAGGTAAAGTATTTTGTTTATTGATGGGTGGTAGCCCGAGGGGTGGAAGAATCACCTAGCCAGGGACGATCCTATCACGGGTGGTAGCCCGAGGGGTTAAGGAAGAACCTAGCCAGGGATGATCCCAATACAGTTTACCACTAATCAGTTGGTCATTTGTATTACAGCTGTGCATAGATTATACAGTAAAGGTAAAGTAATATAAAGAACATAAAGTACATGATTCCAAAGTATAATCAAGGGTGGTCTCTAATCTTGCACCAGTGCATGGTCTCATTTGAGCTATTACTTCATATACAGTATATCATGCCTTACATATTCAGTACATTATCTTGTACTGACGTCCTTTACGGGGACCTGCATTTCATGCTGCAGGTACAGGTGCTAGTGGATCTCCCCAATAGGAGTACACGATTTCCAGCTGCTGATACCAAGCTCCAGGTTGCTTCGGGGCTTTGTGTGTGTCTAGATCTTATATGATTACATTGTACAGTTAGTTGAGGCGGGGCCTGTCCCAACCTTTGTTAGATAATTTCTCTCATCTAAAGGCTTTGTAGACTATGTAAATCAAAGTGTGGTCATGTCTCATACTTCAAACACCGTGGCCCCAACGACCTAGTCATATGCATTTACTTTTGGCTTGTTATCACTGTTTATTTTCTTAAGGGCATGTTAAATGTACAAAGACCTTGTAATATGTATAGAAAGAGCATAGATAAAGGTTGGTTCTCCCGGGCCTTACCGGCAACGGGTGCCAGTCCGCCCTAATGGGACTTTGGGGCTTGACGGAACTGGTATCAGAGCGGGTCATCCTAGGGAGTCTATAAATCCGTGTCTATATATAATGATGTTTATCGATGTGTTGTGCACCACATTTATAAGTAGGAGGCTACGTGGTATTTAGGAATTGTTACTTGCTTTTCATTCATTAGATCGTTCCATAGAGCTAAATGTAATAGGTGAATTATGTCTAATTCTAAGTTGTTTTGTACAACAAGTATGCCAGAAACAAGGAAGAACAAAGGTAAAGGGAAGGGAGTAGAAGTAGTGGTTGGTATACCCAGCCAGGCGAGGCAACGAGATGAGGTTCGAGAGGAGTCTTTGTCATAGACATCTCCAACTCCTCCAGTTCCCGATGAACCCGAAAGTAGTGAAATTCCTCCAGAACCACCGATTGATTCTACCGTGCAGGATCTGAGAAATGCAGTCCAACTATTAACTCGTATAGTTTCTGGCCAAGGTCAAAGGCAGGAAGGTCCCATTATGGGTACAGGTGGTGTCGATAGGGCAGCTGGTACAAGGATACATGATTTTCTTAATTTGGACCCTCCATCCTTCACTGGGTCAGATCCCAATGAAGACCCCCAAGACTTTGTTGATCAGATACAACGTACTTTAGATGCTATGCTTGTGAGTGGTGCAGAAGCTGTTGAGTTAGCGACATATAGGCTGAAGGGTGTGACTATATTGTGGTATGAAGCTTGGAAGCAATCTAAGAGCATAGATGCACCTCCAACTACCTAGAAAGAGTTCAAAGAGGCATTTCTTGACCATTACTTGCCATTAGAGATCTGAGAGGCCCGTGCAGATTAGTTCCTGAATCTTCACCAAGGGAATATGAGTGTGAGGGAGTATAGCCTTCAATTTAATGCCCTGGCAAGGTATGCTCCTAATGTAGTTTCTACCATGGAAGATAGAGTTCATCGATATTTAGATAGGTTGGATACGTATCTGTTCAGAGACTACACCATTACTTCCTGAACAAAGATATGGATATAGCAAGAATGCAGGCTTTTGCATAGAAATTGGAAGATCAGAGGCAGAGGAGAAGGACACAAGAGTTAGAGAGGGGGCAGGCCAAAAGAGCTAGATCTATAGGGGAGTTTACACCACCCCAAGGTGAGCTTAAGCCTCGGTTTTCTAATAGACCACCTAGGCCATCATCCTCCTTCTCTGTAGTCAGTGCTCCACCACAATTTCAAGGGTCTCGAAGTAATCAGTTTGGTCAACGAGGTGAAGGGCAAGGTGCTCGGACAATGGGTTATTCGGCAGGCAAACCAATAACCCCAAGGCAGTCTTGTAAATAGTGTGGAAGGAGTCATCTAGGTATATGTCGTGTTGGGACAGATGTTTGTTATTGGTATGGTGCGCCAGGGCACATGATGAGAGATTACCCGAGGAGACGTATGGGTGATATAGTATAATCTATGGGATTAGCTGTTGCATCATCATCATCAGTTCCTCCAGCAGTTAGGGGTCAGCAAGCACCTATGGGTCGTGGTAGAGGTATTAGCGGGGCAGCTAGCTCTAGCGGGGTCCAGAATCGCACTTATGCACTGGGAACCGGCAGAATTCGGAAGCTTCACGTGATGTTGTCAGAGGTACATTGTCCATTTTTTCACATAATATATGTTCATTAATTGACCCTGGTTCTACACTATCATACATCACTCCACTAGTTGCTGGAAAGCTTAAGAAAACACCCAAACTATTCAACAAACCATTTGAAGTGCCTACACCAAGCAGTGAATCTATTATGGCTAGAAGAGTTTATTATGACTGTGTAGTGACTATTTGTAATCGTTACACATTGGCTGATCTTATTGAGCTAGAAATGGTGGAATTTGATATTATAATAGGTATGGATTGGTTAGCTTCTTGTTATGCCACCGTGGATTGCCGAACTTAGAGAGTGTACTTCTACTTTCCAAATAAGGTAGTTATTGAAAGGGTAGGCAATGTTGGGTCGCCAAAGGGTAAGTTTATCTCTTATTTTAAGGCAAGAAAGATGATAGCCAAGGGGTATATGTGTCATCTAGTTAGAGTAAGGGATATGGAGGTAGAATCACCAACTCTTCAATCAGTTCCCGTAATCAATGAATTTGTCTATGTGTTCCCTGAAGAACTCCCAGGCTTACCTCCGGAAAGGGAAATAGATTTTGGCATTGACTTACTTCCAGGCACTCAACATATTTCTATTCCTCCATATAGAATGGCTCCAGCAGAATTGCGGGAATTAAAAGAGCAGCTAAAAGACTTATTGGATAAGGGTTTCATAAGACCTAGTGTGTCCCACTGGGGTGCACCAGTATTATTTGTACGCAAAAAAGATTCACCTTGAGAATGTGTATCGACTATCGACAATTGAATAAGGTGACATTTAAGAATAAATACCCCTTCCCCAGGATTGATGACTTATTTGATCAGTTACAGGGTGCCAAATGCTTTTCAAAAATTGATTTAAGAATAGGTTATCACCAAGTGAGGGTGAAGGAGGAAGATATACCCAAGACAACTTTCATAACACGCTGTGGTCACTTCGAATTTCTTGTTATGTCATTTGGGCTAACGAATGCACTAGCTATTTTTATGAATCTAATGAACAGGGTATTCAAGCCCTTCTTGTATGTGTTCGAGATAGTATTCATAAATGACATTTTGGTATATTTAAGGTCAGAAGAGGACCACGCAGATCACTTACAACAGGTGTTACAGGTTATTCGTGATCGACACTTGTATGCCAAGTTTTCTATATGTTAATTTTGGCTGAAATCAGTGGCATTCTTGGGTCATATTGCCTCTGATGAGGGAATAAGGGTTGATTCACAAAACATAGAAGCTGTAAAAGATTTGCCAAGACCCACAACACCCACGAAAGTTCGGAGCTTCCTAGGTTTGGCAGGTTATTACAGGAGCTTTGTTGAAGGTTTTTCTTCTATTTCTTCACCTCCAACAAAGCTGACACATAAGGCACGAAGTTCTAATGGAATAATGCGTGTGAAAGGAGCCTCCAGGAGCTTAAAAATAAGCTAACTTCTGCGCCTGTGCTAGTACTTCCGGAAAGCACTGAGGGGTATCCATTGTATTGCGATGCTTCAGGAGTTGGCTTAAATTGTGTACTGACACAACATGGTGGGGTAATTGCTTACGCCTCTAGACAAGTACGACTGCATAAGAGAAACTATCCAACAACTGATCTTGAGCTAGTAGTGGTTGTGTTTGCTTTGAAAATATCGCCGCCACTATTTTTATGGGGTTCACGTTGACATATATACTGATCATAAGAGTCTGCAATACATCTTTAAACAGAAAGACATAAACTTAAGACAGCGGAGATGGCTAGAGCTAATAAAGGATTATGACGTTGATATACTATACCATCCGGGGAAGGAAAATATGGTAGGCGATGCCCTGAGTCGTAAGGAAATCATGAATACTAATGATCTAGTTGGAATAGGACACGGAATGGCTAAGGATCTACGTCAGCTAGCCAGTTTGGGAGTTAGCGTTCTTGAAACTCTAAAGGAAAGGGTTATTGTGCATAATGTTGAGGAGTCTTCATTAGTAATAGAGGTGAAAGAAAAATAGTTCGAGGATCCTATTCTACGACAGCTTAAGGAAAAGGTGAGTGATGGTACGGTAAAGGGCTTTGACCTTGCACAAAATGGAGTACTTTACTGCCAGAATAGTTTATGTGTGTCTAATATTAATAGATTAAGAAAGAGGATAATGGAAGAAGCCCATCATTCCTGATATTCCATCCATCTAGGATTAACTAAGATGTACCATGACCTGAGACGGATGTTTTGGTGGGAAGGCATGAAAAAGGACGTTGCAAAATTTGTGGCTCAATGTCCAAATTGACAATAGGTGAAAGTAGAACACCAAAAGTCAGGAGGTTATATGCAGTGTATAGAACTTCCAACTTGGAAGTAAGATATGATCAATATGGATTTTTTTACCGGTATGCCTCGCTCATTTCAGAAGTTTGACTCCATATGGGTAATAGTTGATAGACTCACAAAGTCAGCACAGTTCTTGCCA
>JAPFFP010046175.1:0-11154 GCA_026153255.1 Solanum medicagineum
ACTCAATCAATTCCACCTTATTCTCCCTTTTTTTTTTCATATTCAAGCTTTTCTAAGTACTTTCTTCTCATTTTTTAGATTTTGCCTCATTTCCACAAACTATTTTGCTTTTAATATAATTCTAAGGCATTTGTTTCTTTTTCTTTTTCTTTCTCCCAGTACATGATTTTCTTCTTTTTCTACTCATCCCAACTCACCACCTTATTTTTGTGATTTCACCTCTACACTAGCCACCCGCAACTTAGGCTTTTAGCCTATATTGAAGTACACAATATCTATTCCCCAAACCAGGCCACTTTTAGTAGCAACTCTCAACTTAGGAATTTTTCCTCGGTCAAGGTTCACAATGCTAAAGGATATACCAGGGCCAATATCAAGGTTTTTCACTAGACAAGGTTAGGCTAACTAGGTATTTCAGAAAGAATTGATTCATGTAAGGCTCAAATATTTGGAACCAGGGATAAAACATCACTTGGTTGGTTATTTAAGGATAAAGTGGACTAATTTAAAGAACAAAGGCGTAGGATAACCTCCTAATCCATTTAATCTACAATTCAACTTAGAGTAACACGGCAAGTTCCGAATTAGCACAAAATATGCATGAATCTGGCAAAATAAGCTCCCTGACATATGGCATTGCATACATTATCAACAAAGAACTCACAGATCATGCTTCATATCTCAATTACCCTCTCTCATCAAGACAAATATTGTCAAATACCCAAATATGTATGGTTGCAATTTAATTACTAATCAAAATATTTTTAGTGGGTACCATTTTTCAAATCATAACATAAAACATCAAAAACAAGTTGTATGCCATAAGTATAAGTACTATATGCCATATATATTATCTAAGCATTGAAGATGCATGTCCCCTTTTTAAAGCTTGAATTTTGCATGGATAATTTATGCTATGATTTAAATATGGATTTAATATGTTTTCATTTGAATTTCATAATGTATTGATGATTTTGGACTGAATATACGCTACACATGTCATTCTCACATCACTCATAGCATATTCATTCATGGTCATTGGATTTTATGGAAACTATTAAGTGGGTTAAGCCCAATTGTGTTTTATGAAATGATTTTGATATGAAATTGGTTATGACAAGAATGTGATCATATATATGTCTAAGATTATGGCTCAAGGAGAAATTATGGGTGTTCACACCACTATGTTTGTGGGAGCATCGGTTGAGGTTTGAGTCGGGGTGGGCTATCCCCAAGGGTCCATACTCATCTCTCAGGAAGGTGCTCCAAAGGAGCTATCCCTATGCATTAAGGTATTACATGAATAATATTTTGGATTTTTAGCCTATTATGCATGATTATGAAGAATGTGATTTGGCCTTTAAGCATATGAGTGCATGTAAACGAATTTGAAAGTTAATGCCTCTTTTACAAGCATGCATATATATGTATTCTAGTGGGATGATGACATAGCAATGATGGATTAGATGTTGGCATAGACTATCCCCAAGGGTCCATACTCCTTTCCTTGAACTATGTGCCGAACATAGGATATGTTTATGCCTCCGAGGGGGAAAGCATGTTAAGGATCTACCTTTGGCAAGTAGGTCACTTCATATCTATTGTGGAGGAGACAATGGAGTTCCAAGGCATAGATCACTTGGTATGGTGTCGATTACGATCTCATCCTCAATAAATATGAAGTTTTTTCGCATTTATGCATCATGTATCCCATGACATATTGATATATATATATATTCCTTCGTTATGCGATTCTTTCTATATGTGTGTCCTTGTCATCTAACATTCAAATGTTGGTTTAATGAGTTCATGTGCATTGCATGCCCGCGACTTAGTTCATTCAAACGTACTAACGCATACTTTTATCTACATGATCACACCATGTAGGGACCGAGGAGTACGTTCATCCACCGTAAGATGTTTAGCTTGGGTCTCAAGTTTGCTTGTTGTGGTGAGTCCTATATTTCAAGGAAAAACCACCATTCCTCTACCTATGATGTTTTTTTTATACTATTTACTTTGAGGGTGAGCCCTAGACATGTCTTGGCCCCCGCCCTATGTTATTATTAGAGGCATTGTTGGACATCTTGTAGACTCTTGTCAGATCTATATGCTATATGTTGTATTTGGAACTTATGATCATGGATATCTACTAGATATGCCTTTCATGGATTTGTTATGAGAATTATGATTTGCATATATGTTTGATGTGGAAATGTGGAAGATCCTAAGTCCCGTATTGCCCCCATAGAGTGAGTCATACTTACCCACCCCTTAGTTCTTATGTGCTATGTGAATCCATGTTAATCCCTATTCCTATGAAATCCCCATAGTGTAAGTCCTACTTTTCTGTCCCTTAGAACTATGTGCTTAAAATTTATATACGTTTTTAAATCGATAATGTGTGAATGGATGCTACGAGGTTTGTTTAGGGACCCTCAGGTTTCCATTCACCATGTCACTCCTAGGTCCTAGATCCGGGTCATGACAGAGATGGTGTCAGAGCACTAGGTGTACTACCCTTATTATTAAATAATGCATTCACTTTTAAAAAGTATTCCCTAAAGATAAAATCATGCCTAACTACACAACTTTTTGACTTGAATTTGTGTCGTTAGAGAAATAAGTTTTCTTGAATTGTCAAAAGGAATTAGGTAGGGGTTTGTTTTAGTGCAATTTATTTAATTTTATGAAATTATATATGTTAAATTCACATATATAATTCACATACCTACAACTTTTATGATTATGTAAAATTCTGAATCTGCTTGTATGATATCAAAAAAGGGAATGAAACACAGTGAAAGTTCTGGCCAGTTTTCTGTCTGAAAAGCCTTCTATGTACTGTTATTAGTTTTTTAATCATACCTTGATGTGTGAGCTATAATTTATGATGATTCTTAGTTCTATGCAACTCCAAGACATGCTACAACTTTATGTTTATGTTGGGACCTAATTTGGTAGTTATGGATTCAAAATAGTGGACGTAATTTAAGACAAGTACTGTCCAAATTTTTGACATAGGAATCCTTGGGGGTGTGCTGTTAGTGTTTTGATTATAAATAGTTGTACAAAGGGTATTTTGAAGTTATTCTAGATTGTTTTCAATCTATATTAATATACCTACAGTTTTTATATAGACTGTAGAACCTAGTTTGTCCATTTACCAATTCAAAATCTAGTTACATTGCAAGGTAGTAAAGCTTCCGACAAAAGTGTGATTTGCAAAAATGGGACTCAGGTTTAGTATCTATCTTGTTATTTTTTACTTGTTGAGAGTGCTCAACACTAAATGAGCATTCAAATGAGTATTAAGATACTCACACTCTTGTACAAACTTGAGGAAATTGATTGAAGAAACTGATATTGTGTTGATGCAAGACTTGAATACGGTAGGGTCGGTTGCGTGCTAAAAGGTCCAGGTTCATTTAAAAAATTATTCTTGTGATCTTGTTACCTGCTGGTACATCTGAATATTATCTTCCTATCTTAGCTATGTTTGTATTATTTTATCTTGTTGTGTTGATATCTTTTGAGACTTGCAAGACACTAATTCATCCATTTGTGCCGTGCGGATTGTCCAATCACTTAACATTCTTGTGGACTTTGTCCTTCTTGTGGGTGTGACTTTGTTACCATTGGAATGCCTCTTGTTCGGATAATTTGCCATCTTGATTGTGGATTTTTGATTCATCCTAAGTATGGAAGCAATCCATTTTATGCACGAACTAGAAAGCCACTCTTAATATTATTCTTGGTTCTCTTGATAATTGGGTTTTCACCCTTCTTGATACAAGGCTTCGATCCTTCTTGATACTTGTTTGGTGTGACGACACGACATATATACTGGGCGAAACTTGTCATTTGAATATCTTGTAAAAATTGTTCCAGGAACCCTAGATATTTGGATTTTTAAACATCCTACTTGATACTATTAATATATCTGTTCACTTGGTCTAATTACTACATTCCAATTGTGTTTACCTTTGACTTATGAAAGGTATATTGAGGAATCTAAAGGTCTCAGCTTTTAGCTTTTATACCACTAAGCTTCATGTATATCAATAGTTGTTTCTATCCTAGGGAGTACCCGAGATGATGCTTGAGGATGACCATTGAAGATAGATTGTGGGAGCTATGCAGAAGATCACATTTGTATCTAGGCATATATATTGTAGTAGTTTTGGGACATGTACATGATTCTCTTGTTGCATATGTATGTATAAATTTGAAACGAGTGTAAATTATGGAATTATGGTTTGTAACTTACAGTTTTGGCTTGTTTAGTTAAATTGGAGTTGGTGAGCTTGTTTTTATATTAAATTACCAGTTATTTTGAGGTGGTTATATGAAACAGAAACTAAATAAGTATGTCTTTGTATTTTAACATCAATAATATTTTTTAGCGTGTACTACAATAGTATGGGCAATATATAAAAATCTCGCAAGGAATATCGAATTAAATTAGTTTTGAAGTTGCTCATGTTATAAACTGAAACCTGAAATCAAGTGAACTACCTCTAGGACAAAATCTCATACCTACAAGTATTTTGGATTCATTATTAAAGTATGATTAATGTGCTGCATATTAAACTTTAATATTTTAGCAAGTATTATATAATCCCAGATCGTATAGAAGTGGCATCCTCCCACGAGGGTTGCCACAAATATTGGTATCGGAGCTTAGGCTTGTGATTCTAGGACTTTTGATGTGAATTACTTGTATACTTGTCTATTTTGTAAAACGTCTTAGCTATGTTATTTGTTTATTTACTTGATTAAATACTATTTTAGTGCTTGTAGAGTGCATATGCATCATGTACATGTCCCAAATGCAATGTGATCTTCCCTTTTGAAGGAATTAAATTATGGCCTCTTCCTCTGATAGACCTATGGAGGCTACACAGGAAGGATAAGATAACTCCTATTCCCAATCTCGTGCACTGGAAGGGGTCGAAAACATCTTTCGGATCAATACGTCCCCCGCACTAATGGGTCTGAAGTGGGAAACCAAGGTGTAAGACCTATCCCACACCCTCAGATGAGCCATAGTACTCAGGTTATACATCCTGCTTTCCAATAGATGGCTGAATTCTTCCACCACATGGCTGCAACGATGCACGATCCTAATGGGATATACTTTGAGAAAATGAGGAAAATGGCTAGAGTAGAATTTGAAGGTTCTATTGATCCCACTAATGTTGAACAATGGCTAGAACGCATGGAGAGGGTGTTTGAGCAATTGGAGTGTTCAGATATGGCAAAATTTAAGTATATTGTCTCACTATTACAAAAGGATGCTTATGACTGATGGGTAAGTGTTCCAAACGCCAAGGTAAAACCTCCTATTCTGACTTGGGATGACTTTGTTAAGGAGTTTCGCATGAAGTATGTTCCACCTACGAATGGTGATGCTAAGCAAAAGGAGTTTTTAAGTCTGAGAAAGCGGGCATGTCTATGGTTAAATATCAACATAAGTTCCTAAGGCTTTCTCATTATTTTAGAGATATTATTAAAGAGAAGAAAGATAAGTGAAGGAGATTTGAAGACAACCTAAATGATTCCATCAGAAAGAATATGGAAATCTTGCAACATGAGAACTTTTGTAAATTAGTTTCGCTGCTCTTACCTGGGAAAAGAATTGATAAGGAAGAAGCTAGTAGACATGAGAATAAACTCCAAAACCAAGATCAGATTTCGGAGGTCCATACAAAAAGGGAAGGTTTGATGATTCTAAGGCTAGTGGTATTAACAAGTCATCTCAACCTAAGCAAAGTAGATCAAATTATTCTACAAGTAGCACTCCAAGTAATGGTCAAGGTAGGACTCATGTTCCTATGTGTGAAAAATGTGGGAAAAATCATTATGGTGTTTGCAGGAGAGCTTCTCGTGCGTGTTTTAACAGCGGCAGCTTTGATCATAAAGTGAAGGACTGACCTAAATAGGTTCCTTCCTTGCTCACTAAAAGCTCGGTTCAGAGGCCTTCTACTACTCCTCCTCAAACTAATAGGGGTGTAAGACCAAAAAACATCCAAGCAGCAGAAGCAAGTGGAGCAAATCAACCTAGTGGGCCAAGGGCTACTGCAAGAGCTTATGCTATGAAACAGAGGGATGATCAAGATGGCCAAGACATGGTCATTGGTAAATTTCATTTATTTGGCTTATGTGTGTTTACATTGTTTGATCTTGGTTCTACACATTCTTATATTTGTACACCACTCGTTCTTCCTAAAAATGTGAAATCTATAAGGCTTGACTATAATGTGCTAGTTGAAAGTCCCTTGGGCTACAGAGTTGTTTGTATCGAATTTACCAAGATTGTCCTTTCATGATCAAAGACCTAGTTTCCCAGCTGATTTGATTGAAATGCCCTTCAAAGATTTTGTTGTTATTATTGGGATGGATTGGCTTTATAAATATCAGGCAGTAATGGATTATAGATCAAAGCATGTGACTTTTAAGGACCCTGCATTTTTTAATATTATTGTACAAGGTGAAAGATCATTGATGTCTGGTATTATTTCTGCAACCTTGACAAGAAAGATGATTCGGCAAGGTTGTGATGCGTACCTTGCTCTCATAGTTGATACATGCTTGGAGAGCCCAAGTCTTAAAGAAATACCTACTGTGTGTGATTTTCCAGAAGTCTTCCTAGAGAATCTCCCTGGGTTACCCCAGAAAGGGAAGTTGAATTTCCAATCGAGCTTATTACTAGATCTACTCCTATTTCTATTACTACTTATAGGATGGCTCCGACAGAACTAAACAGTTGAAAACTCAGTTGCAAGAACTTCTTGAGATGGTTTAATCCATCCCAGTCTTTCTCCTTGGGGAGCCCCTATTTTATTTGTAAATAAGAAGGATGAAACTCTTAGATTATGTATTGGCTATAGAGAACTCAACAAAATAATAGTCAAGAATAGATATCCACTGCCAAGGACTGATGATTTATTTGATAATTTGAGGGGTGCTAATTTATTCTCAAAGATCGATTTGAGGTCTGGGTATCATCAACTGTGCGTTAGGGAGAAAGATATTGCTAAAATTGCTTTTAGAACTCAGTATGGTCATTATGAATTTTTGGTGATGCCATTCGAATTGACTAATTCTCTCACGATATTCATGGATCTAATGAATCTAATATGAAAGCCATACCTAGATCAATTTGTGTAGTTTTTATCGTGATATTTTACTGTATTGTAAGGGTAGTGAAGATTATGATGAGCACCTCCAAATTGTTTTGCAAATTTTGAAAGACAAAGAACTTTACGTAAAACTTTCCAAGTGTGAATTTTGGCTAAATGAAGTGGCCTTTTTGGGGCACGTCGTGTCAGCCAAAGGTGTAAAGGTGGATCCTAGCAAAACTCAAACAATTGTTGAATGGAAACCTCCCAAAATTCCAACCAAAGTAAGAAGCTTCCTAGGCTTGGGGGGATACTATAGAAGGTTCGTGAAAAGCTTCTCCATTATAGCCTCTCTTTTGACCAAACTTTTGAAGAAAGAGGAAAAATATATTTGGAGTGACAAATGCCAAGAGAGCTTTGAAACTCTTAAAATCTTTATTGACGCAAGCTCTTATACTTAATTTACCAATGGAGGGGAAGGAGTATATGATATATAGTAATGCATCTCATCATGGTCTAGAGTGTGTTTTGATGCAAGAGGGGAAAGTTATTTCTTATGCCTCTCAGAAATTAAAACCACATAAATTGAATTATCCTACTCATGATCTGGAACTCGCTTCTATAATATTTGCCTTAAAGATATGGATACATTATTTGTTTGGAGAAAAATGTTACATATTTACTAATCACAAAAGCTTAAAATACTTGGATACACAAAAGGAGCTAAACCTAAGACAACGTAGATCGCTTGAGCTCATTAAGGATTATGATTGTACGATCAATTATCATCTAGGAAGAGCTAATGTGGTTGCAGATGCCTTAAGTCACAAGTCCTTTGCAAGCCTATCCTTGTGTCCATTGCCTCTGCTTCTTCAATTAAGAGCCATGAATGTTCGTATAGCACTTCATTCTTCTGCTCTGATTATTTCCCAACTGCAAGTTAAACCCATATTGCTTGAGCAGGTTAGAGAAGCACAAAAGTTAGATGAGAAACTCATGAAGTTGACCAAAAAGGTTCAAGATGGAGAAAACATGATTTTCCATTAACAGAGGATGGTGTCTTATCTTATCGAAATAGGTTGGGTGTCCCTAATGATGAAAGATTGAAAAGAGAAATATTGAAGGAAGCACACACTTCATCATATGCCATGCACCCTGGAGGTACAAAAATGTACCGGACCTTTAAAGAACACTATTGGTGGAATGGTATGAAGAAAGGCATTACGGAGTACATTACAAAATGTTTAGTTTTTACACAAGTAAAAGCAGAACATCAAGTTCCAGTTGGGCTACTCTAACCCTTGCCAATGCCAGAATGGAAATGGGAGAGAATTATAATTGACTTTGTTTCTGGACTTCCTCGCACTCAAAAGAACCATGACAAAATATGGGTGATAGTGGATAGATTAACAAAGAGTGCTCATTTCCTAGCAATCAAGATGTATTATTCACTCAAAAGGTTAGCAGAACTATATATTAATGAGATTATAAGGCTACACGGGATCCTTGTCTCTATTTTCTCTGACAAAGACCCAAGGTTTATATCTAGATTTTGGTCTAGCTTGCAAGAGGCCTTGGGTACCAAGTTAAATTTTAGCACCTCATTTCATCCTCAGATAGACGATCAATCTGAAAGAGTGATACAAATTTTGGATGATATGCTTCGAGCATGCATCATAGAGCTTGAGGGTAGTTGGGACAAACATTTGGCTTTACTAGAATTTTCTTACGATAATAGCTACCAATCGAGTATTGGAATGCCTCCTTATGAAGCTTTATATGGAAGAAAATATTAAATTTCTCTTTGTTGGACTGAAGTTGGTGAAAGAAAACTTACTGGTCCCAAAATTTGTGCAACAAACAAAATACAAGGTAAAGGTGATCAAGGATCATCTAAAAATCGGGTCGGATAGACAAAATCATATGCTAATATTAAAAGGCATGATATCAAGTATCAAGTTTGTGATACGGTATTCTTAAAGGTATCTCTATGGAAGAAATTATGAGATTTGGCCAAAAGGGAAAATTTAGTCCCCGATTTATCAGACCCTATGAGGTACTTGAAAGAGTGGGACCAGTTGCATATAAATTAGCATTTTCACCTGAGTTGGATAAGATCCATAATGTCTTCCACGTGACAATGCTTAGAAGATATTGTTCTAGCTCCTTTCATATCCTACCAGTTGAATCTATTGAAGTTAATTAAGACTTGATGAATGAGGAGGAACCTATCTATATTCAAGCTTGGAAAATAAAAGAACTTAGAAACAAGAAAATTCCCTTAGTAAAGGTACTTTGGAGAAACCATTAGGAGAATACGCCACCTGCAAGAGGGAAGAAGATATGAGGACCCAATATTCGCACTTATTTCAAGACTAGCATAAGTAATTTTCAAGATGAAATTTCTTAATGGGGAGAGAGTTGTAATGAACTTTATTATTAAATAATGTATTCATTTTCAAAAAGGTATTCCCTCGGGATAAAATCAACCCCTATTTCACAATTCTTTGACTTGAATTCGTGTCGTTAGAGAAATCAGTTTTCTTGAATCGTCGAAAGGAATTAGGGAGGGGTTTGCTTTAGTTCAATTTATTTTCTTTTATCCAATTTTATATGTTAAACAAACCTTAATAATAAATATTAATGTGTAAGGAAGCAAATAAGGAATGAGAAAAGGAAATTTGGGCAGCCACCCTATTGGACAAATTTCTTTTAATTTGCTTTAAGCATAAAATATATTTTCCCCAAAGTAAGTTGGTTTCAAGACTATATAAAACCTTATAAACTCTCTCATGACCTTATATTTGATGAAAACACATGCAAGAAATCGGTTCCCTAGAGCAAAGTTAAGAAATCTCCTACCCTTTGGTAATTGGTTGAATTCTGTTTTTAAATTGCATAGTGTGTAGTAATTATGGAATATCTTATTTTATATATATCAGTGTTTTTAGTGTGTAAGTACATTTTCAAAAGCTAATTCACATACCTAAAACGTTTATGGTTATGTGAAATTCTGAATCTGCTTTTATGGTATCAAAAAAGGGGACAAAACAAAGTGAACATTCTGGCCAGTTTTCTGTCTGAGAAGCCTTCTATGTACTATTGTTAGTATAGTAATCATATCTTGATGTGTTAGTTGTAATTTGTAATGATTCTTAGTTCTTTGCAACTCCTAGACATGTATCTATAACTCTTATGTTTATGTTAGGACCTAATTTAGTAGTTATGGATTCAAAACAGTGGACGTAATTTAGGACAAGTACTGTCCAGATTTTTGACATAGGAATCCCTGGGGGTGTATTGTTAGTGTTTCGATTATAAATACCTATAAAAAGGGTATTTTCAAGTGATTCATGACTTTTTTCAACTTATATTCATATACCTACAGTTTCCATATAGACTATAAAACCTAGTTTGTCAATTTACCAATTCAAAATCTAGTTACATTGCAAGGTAGTAAAGCTGACAAAAAAAGTGTAATTTGCAGAAATGGGACTCATTTTAGCATCTATCTTGTTAGTTTTAGCTGTTGAGAGTGCTCAACATTAAATGAGAATTTAAATGAGTATTAATGTGCTCACACTCTTGAACTATCTTAAGGAAATTGATTGAAGAATCTGATGTCGTATTGATCCACGACTCGAATTCGGTAAGGTCGATTGTGCTAAAAGGTTCATGTTCGTTTAAAAACTTATTCTGGTGATCTTCTTACCTCCTGGTACATCTAAATGTTATCTTCTTATGTCAGCTATGTTCGTACTATTTTATCTTGTTGTGTTGATATCTTTTGAGGCTTGCAAGACACTAATTCGTCCATTTGTATGGATTGTCCGATCACTTAACATTCTTGTGGACTTTGTCCTTCTTGCGGCTATGACTTTGTCACCATTGGCATGCCTCTTGTTCGAATCAGTTGTCATCTTGACTGTGGATTTTTGGTTCGTCTTAATTATTGAAGCAGTCCATTTTATGCACAAACTAGAAAGACACTCTTAATATAGTTCTTGGTTGTCTTGATAATTAGGTTTTC
>JAPFFP010046176.1:0-11154 GCA_026153255.1 Solanum medicagineum
AAACTTTCTATTTTAAAACCGATTAAGGACTTCCGAATCTCAACTTAAATGTACACTCCGACCATAATTAAGCACCGTGAACTTACTTCGACTTGATTAATTTACGGGGTCTAACAGTATTGAAAGAAGAAATTACTTTTGGAGATATTCCAAATGCACATATGAGCAAGAACTGAAAAGAATTTTACATCATATGGAGAAGTTAGGAAAGAATACATGTAAAGACCTACTGTGGTGTAATATAGAGAGGTGGTCCAGAGTATACTTCTAAATTTTTATTTGTTGTGATAATGTTGGCAATAACATGACTGAAAACTTCAAGTCATGAATTTTTGGGGCCAATACACAAAACTATTATCACAATGCTTGAAGAAATATGGGTCAAACTGATGAGAAGAATAGGTCAGACGAAGGAGTTTTCTAGTACATGGATAACTCATATTTCTCCAATGGCCCTAAAAGCATTGCAAGAGGACATAACAAAGTCCATGACATGTAACCTTGAATGGAATGGTGAATTTGATTTTGAGATAAAGGATAACTTAAGTAACACATTTTTAATGAATTTGAGTAACAATACTTGTACGTATAGATTTTGGATGCTAAAAGGTATACCTTGCTAGCATGCTATAGTTGCATTTCATTTTAGAAGATTAGAGCCCATTAACTATGTTATACATTGGTATAGCAAGGAGACTTACCTCAAGACCTATAGTCACTTCATTCAACCAGTTATTAATATGCAAATGTGGCCACGATCAACCAATCCTTTTGTTATACCACCTGAAAATAAAAAGATTGTCAGGAAGCCTAGAAAGTGTAGAAGAAAGGAGCAAAATGAAAAAAAAAAAGATAGGTAATTTATCCAAAAAAAGGTGTTGAAATGACCTGTAACCTTTGTCATGTAAAGGGTCACAATATGAGGGGTTGCCATTTGAATCCAGCTAAGGCAGTAAGAGGGAGGGAGGGAGGGAGCTCAAGAGGGACAAGTTCAGGAAGATCCAATGTTAATTCTTATGTAGCACCAAATGAATCAGAATCAACCACAAAGAAAGAAACGAAAGAGGTCGACCAAAAGGTTCTAAAAAATAGGTAAAACTTATATAGTTATTTAACAGTTGAATCAATATATTTTTTCACTTAATTACTGATTATATAGGTTAGTGTTGTTATTGTTATTATTGCTAAAAGGATAGGGGAAAAGAGGGTACTGCTCTGAATGACTTTAATGTCGCTAGAAGAGCAAAAGGAAGAGTGATTAGTGTTATTGCTAATGATGTTCTGGTGTGACTGAAAGAGGAAGAGGGATTGTTGCTGCTAGTGTTTCTGCCATCACTGCAAAAGGAAGAAGTACTACTATTACTAGTATTTCTAGTGTCATTGGAAGGAGGAGACGGACTAATGTAAGTGTTGAAGTTCCTAGTGTCACTGGAAGGGAAAGAGGGACACCTTTTAAAAGTTCAAAAATGGTTTAAATGGGAATACTGCATACAAAAAATTATTTACAACCCATAATGTAAGTTTTTTTTAATTATTTCAATTTTGTTAAACTTATCAAACAACATCTAACACTTTGTTTATGAATCTAGCTTGGATGCTTATGAACTTATCTATAGCAACTGACATCTTGGGCATCACAAATCAAGATCTGGTGTGAAATGAAAAGGAAAGACTAATGTTAACCCTTGAACACAAAAGAATGAAGAGAAGGTTCAAAGTTGCTAAAATGAATCATATGAGTCAATCAAGCTCATTAGCTTTCCAATAAATGAAGAAGAGTGAATTCTCTATTTGTAGTAGCATGCAGTTGTGACAAAACAAACAAACTCTTATGACTATGTTTTTGAAACAATTATGCAGTTGTGACTATATTTTTGTTATATTTGGAAACAATTATGCAGTTGTGACTATATTTTTGTTATATTTGGAAACAATTATACAATTGTAACTACTTTTTGTAGTATCTATATTATGTAGTTGTGAATACTATTTGTAGTATCTATATTATGCAGTTACCATTTTAATTACTAGCCTCTATATACACAGTTAACATCACCTATGTCAGATAAAACAAAACAAGATATTACCCAAAATAAAATGCACTAACAAACAAACTACAATTAATTAATAGATCAAGTCAAAGTTCATTACAAAAGCGACTACACCTAATTGATTAAAATGCTAAGGATGTTATACCAATATTAATCTAATAATATCAACAACCTATGGTAACTTCATTGAACGTTTCTTCACATATATTACCCCGAATAAATAGCTTATACCTATACCTACAACACAACAAGAAACCATAACAAAGAAGAGTATATTATCCCTAGTTCTTCTCCACTTCTTCTCACTTTCTTTCAATGTCTCAACCTCTTCTTTCAACTTTCTCAATTTCATATTTGGATAATTATCTTTTGACGTGAAATCTCTAGGCTTGTCAACTTCTCGAGAAGCCCCAATCAATTACTCAAATTCATTGGCTGATGTTTGAGAGGAATCTACTAAATTCTCAAGCTCATCTGATTTCTCCATTAGTTTCAGAATAACAAATTTAGACCTCGGATAACAAATTTAGACCTCTGATTAATATCTTCTTTATCCTTCCAACACCAAAAGTAGCAAGATTTAAGACTCTTCAATAATGGAAATAATGAAAGAATTAGTTTTCATTCAAAATTCTAAAGTTACTAAATAAATCAGATAATATTTACACCATAATAAGGACATCACCAATATCTTCTTCCGGGATCACTTGAAGTCCAAGATGTTTTCAAACGCACCTTAAATCGATGATTGCAGCGAACTATTTCCTTTGTAAGATGATCATCATCTACCATACAAAGCTTAGTTAAGTTAGTTGATCACATTATATGCTACAATTTTGCTATTTTAAAATCTGACAATGAAGAAAATGGTGGAAGAGCTGAGATTCAAATCGGAGAAATGGAGTATAATTATTCTTTTAAAGATTTAAATTTTGGGTTAGAAGAGCCATGAATCAACTAAAACATTAAAAATTGAGTGGAAGTTTTGAAGATTAAGCTGAGGTAGAGAAGAAAAAAATTAGGGTTCTTGTATTTAATAAAGAGGAGAGGGAAAATCATTAATGGGTCAATAATGGGTCAAAATATAATAGTTAATGGGTAAAATGAACGATTGATGTGCCCACTAAAATTTGCTCAAAACGCGCATTGGGCTGGTACTTATAGGATTTATATAAAATAGTTTAAAGATGTTAAAGAGTATACGAACGTCATGTAATTTAGTTGCTAAAATAAATTTCACGGCACAATACATAAATTGGACCCTTAACTTGGAGCGAAATTTTAATTGGAACTCAAACTTTCAAAGTGCATAAATAGGCACTCCAACTTGCTCAACCTTAACATTTAAACTCAAGGTCCATTTTGCCTAAACGCGTGATTCACAATCGAGATGACGTATTTTTTCCGTCCAATGCTGCGATGCCACATTGGTCCATACAAGCAAAACTTTTACACGTCACAGCTGAATTTACACGTATTATAATAAAAAAAATAATATGATAAAAGGGGCAAAACACTTTAATCGTTCCATTTGCCCCTTTTTACGTAACAAAGACCCTAAGTCTCTGTTGAATATTCCTCCCATAAATCACGAAATCAGTGAAGATTCATTGTAGAAATTATCAGATTTTGTATATTTTGTTGTTGCCATCCTTCGATTTAGTCAGGTATGTTCGATTTTTTCATTTTGAAAGTGTAATTTTTGATAAACGTTTTTTAAGTTTGTTATTGTAATTTCATTTTTCTTCTACAAATATGGGTAATCTTATAGCTATTTTCCACCATGGTGGTCGCTTCTATAAATGTAGGTATATTTTGAAGTCTGAAAAATGTGTATTTTCCATAGATAAGGAACACTTCTCTTTGACCAAATTGAAATCATATGCAAAAGATATTGGGTATGATGAAGTTGAGAATTTTTTTATTGAAGATCCTATTACCCATAGATTTGTCAAGTTACAAAGTGACAACCAATTGTATCATTGTATTAAAGATTTGTGGAGTGGGGGTACTTTCAATATATTACTGAAGCATGTGACTGTGAGAAAGGTAGGGCCCACAACTCAGTTGGGACCATTTTGTGGTCCAAAAGTTAATGCAGAGATAAAGGTAGTGTTTGTCTAGGGTTTCTTATTTAGATGTTGAATCAATGAGTTAGGTGGAATTGAACAACCTTTAAAGGAAGAAACTAGTGATTCTGTTGACCATGAGGAGGATGACTTAGATGTTGTTTCAAATCAAGATGATAGTGAAGTCGGTGAAAAATTAAGAACTTTCATGGAGAAACGAAGAGAAGCAAAAAGAAGTGAGGTTGGAAAGGGAAAGAAAAAGTCTAAGGACAAATCCAAACAGGCAGAAGTTGAGCTTGAAGAGGCTGGTATAGATAAGGGTTTTGAGAGTATTTTCACCAACAAGGCCGCCAAATATCATGGTAAGTTAGGAGGTGATGAAGAGATGATTGCTTTATCAGATGAACCAAGTGAAGACAGTGATGAAAAACTCGATGTTCTAGCACAACTAGGTGCGGTTCTACATTCAAGAAGAAAAAGCAATAAATTGAGGTATGATCCTTCTTGAACCGTATCTTACTTTGAATTGGATATGATTTCTGAGAGTGCAATTCAGTTTAGAAGGGTTGTTGCTGATTATGCTATGTAAAATAAAGTTCAATCAAAGATTAAACTCAATAAACGTCATAGAGTTAGGTTGAGATCTCAAGGAAACTATAAATGGGAAGTGTTTGCTAGCTTGGATAAAGACACAGAGAATTTTTGTGGTAAGAAGTACTATCCTGCTCATTGGTATTTTACAAAGAACATGAACAAATTATGCACAACAAAGTATGTCAAAATGAAGATGAGGGATAGAATAATATCTCAACCTAACATTGGGGTTCATAAGCTTCAAGAAATAATAAAAAAAGAATGGGGATTAAAGGTGGGAAGATCAATAGGTTATAGGCAAAAACATAATATCATTTCAAAGTTCATGGAAGATTGGAAGCTTGAGTTTTCAAAACTATTAAACTATATTGATATGATCAAGAGTTCAAATCCTGGAACTTCTTATTGTGTGAGAACTGACAATGAAACAGTTCCTAGCAATCACTTGTTTAAATACTTCTATGTGTGCTTTGCTGTATTGAAGAATGGATGGTTGGAAGGTTGTAGGAAGATTATAGCCTTAGATGGTTGTTTTTTGAAGGGTGCTTGCAAAGGAGATTATTGGTGGCTGTTGGAAGAAATGGAAACCAACAAATGTATCCAATAGCTTGAATAGTGGTGGATCAAGAAACTAAACACTCTTGGAGATGGTTTTTAAGATATCTCATTGAAGATTTACATCTTGGTGATGGATATGGCATAACCATCATGTCTGGTATGCAAAAGGTACTTATTTTATCGCATTTCATTTCAATTAAAATATTCTATCTCATTTTCTCTCATTTAAAAATGTTTCATCTCAGTTTCAGTTTCATGTAATTTTTTTGAGTAAACTTCAGTTTCTATGTAAATTTGACTATTGACTTTGCTGTGAATCATTGACAATTCATGTGTCAAGATAATTGTATATGGTGTGCCCTTTTTAGTAACTGGTTTCAGATGTTCTCCTTTTTGTTTCCTTGGAAATAGTTGAATATGGAATAGATATGCCTGAGTTCTAACTATTTTGAAAGAAATGGTTGAATTGACAGAAAATATAGTTCTGTGGATGCTTTTAAAAAATACTTTGCAGTTATTTATGGTTGTGCCTAGTGATATGATATATAGGTGAATCTCTTCTATTTGAACTGTGTGAGTGTAATAGTAGAACAGCTGAAGTTATTTATGGTTGTGCCTAGTTTGGTTATATGTTATGCTTATTCTCGGTGAACTTTAGTTTCCATCTATAATATGTAAGACTAAAATGCTATTGATCTGCTAAAATGCTATAGAAAATGATAGTAAAAAAATAGAAAAAGATGTGAGTAAAAGAACAGAAAATGCTACAGAATTATAGTAATAACATATTAGGGAAAATTGTAGTACTAAATTTTTTGAGGTACTAGTTAATAGGGAAAATTGTTGTACTAAAAACGTCTCAAATTCACCTGTAGTACTAGTTAATAGAGAGTACCAATTAATAGTTAATAGAGAGTAGTAGTTAATAGGAAAAACTATAAATGAGTTTCATATTTGGTACTGCTACACTAAATTTTAGTTCCATAGTTAATAGAGAGTACTACAGCACTTCATTTTAGTTTCTGGCACTAAATTTCAGTTTCATAGTTACTGCAAAAGAAAAGATTACTGTTGCATTTTAATAGAGAGTACTAATTACTGTATTTTCAGTGTTTTACTGCATTATAAATGGTGTGCTACATTATAAATGGTTACTGCTTCCTTTTATAGTTTATAGAGAGTACTAGTTACCGCTGCACTAGTGTTAATTACCGTAACCTTTCATATTTTTCATGTAAAATTCTAATCAAGAATCTACTTTGACTTGCTAGGGACTTGAGTCAGCTGTTGCTGAGTTACTTCCTTTTAGCTGAAAGAAAAATGTGTGCAAGACACATTTGGGCAAACTGACAAAAGAAATGGAGAGGTGAAGAGAGGAGAAAAGCAGTTTGGAGGTGTGCCAAAGCTAGTTTTGAGGTAAAATTGAAAGATGAGTTTACATATTTGGGAAAGCTTGGTGGTAAAATATGTGAGTCTTTACTTGTCTATAACAAAGAATTTTGGTATAGAGCTTTATTTAGTGAAACATCCAAGTGTGATGTGCTGGAAAACAATATGTGTGAAACATTTAATTCATGGATTGTTGGTCCTAGACACAAATTTGTGATTAGTATACTTGAAAATATTAGACACAAAATGATAGATAGCATATAGATATGATTAAGTTTCCAAGTACTTAGACCAATGATATTTCACCTATGGCCAGGCATGTTTTAGAGGAAAATAAAGAAATTGATAGGAAGTTAAGGGTGAATTGGAATCATGACATAGGATTTGAGATACAAGAAAGGAGACTATAAACATGCATCTAAGCAGTCTTGTACCTGTAGGCTGTGGCAGTTGAGGGGTATCCCTTGTCAACATGTAGTTTGTATCTTATATCATATGGGTAAAGAACCAGAAGATTATGTAGACCATTGGTACAGAAAAGATACATTCTTGAGAGCTTTAAAGTACTTCTTATAGCCTACAAATAATATGGTTATGGGTCCTGAAACCAACAACCCACCAATTGAGCCCTCTGAAGTGAAGCTAATGTCCGGAAGACCAGCCAGATGTAAAAGAAAAGATAAAGATGAACCAAGAAAAAAGAAGTGGGGGAAAACATCAAAGAATGGGGTCAAAATGTCATGTTCTAAATGCCATCAAGTTGGGCATAACAAAAGAGGTTGTAAAGTGGTAAGAAATAACATTCCTATCTCATTTTATGATATTTATTTAATCTAATTTTGTTCCTTGATTAACATGTCGCTCTACAACCTTCCAATCCACTCCACATCCTTCACAACCCACAGCTTGTACAGCCATCACAGAACACTCAACATGCCACTCAACCTTCACATTTGATTGGACTGTCTTCACAGTCCACTGCACACCAATCAAGCACTCAATATTCAATTAGACAGCCTTCATGCTTCACTGCACAACAATCAAGCACTTAAAATTTCACTTCTTTGTATTTGGAAACCTCAAAAGTTTTAGTAAATAAGAGGAAACAACCAACTGGAGCTACAAATTCAATTGGAAGAAAAAATTCAGCAACTATGGGATTTGGTGTATATATAGATACACAATCCAAAAGACAAGTGATTAATGTAAGTATATTCTTTCATGATTCTTTTATATCTTTATTTATTTATCTTGAAAAATAATATAAACTTATAATGCAGCCTGGAAGAGTATGTGAAAGAGTGATCTCAAGTAGGTCATTAAAGAATGCATCATAAACAAATGTTGACCTTGGATTCAAACCACCTAGCTTGAAATGGAAAGGAAAGAATGTTACAACTAGAAGCCAACTTCAACTAATGTCGTAGCGAAAAAAAATTGCAAATCAAATTCAAGTGGGTTCATAAGATTCCGACAGTGTTGATTATGTGTTTTCATGGTGAAAAACAAGAAAAAACAATAATGTTGATAAACAACTTATTTACTTTTGATTGCTTGCACAATTGCTTTGATGCCATTATAGTACTTAAACTATGTTAATTTAATGCTTTTTAAAGTGATATTGATCCATGTATAACATATGTGCAAATTTTATTTGTGATCATGATATATATGCTTATTGAAGTGTGACAAACTTGTTCAAAGTTGTAATCAAATAGAAGTTAATTGTCTATTCCAATAGGTAAGCAAGATATAAGTACAATACATTAGGTGCTAATTTAGGAAAGAAAATAAAGAGGGATTCCTAAATATCTTCTAGTAATTACAAGGGATTCCTAAGGATCTACTAGCTAATTATGACTATGTATATTACTAAGAATGATGTCTATATTATTGAAAGTTGATTAATTAATTATGTATAAGTTAAGTTATGATAGTAGATTATTAATTAGTAAGTAGTTAATTAATTAATTTTATAATTAATTGGATTAGTAGAGAAATTATCCAGTAATGTGAGGGTACACCATAAGTTCTATAGGGTGCATATATATGTATAAATATACATATGTTATTGTACAGAGTCCCCAATTTTTCATTCAATAAAATTCCTTGCCCTAATTCTTCAACTGCTTCTTCTCCAAGTCGGCGCCGGCATCAATTAGATCATGGTATCAAAGCTAGGTTACTGACAATGACGACGATGACGACGACGGCAAAGCCTGAGCAAACTCATAAGGATGCAGAAGCAAGTCGCGACTCCACCGAAGGTCACGAAATTGAAGACCGCGAATCAACCGGAGACCACGAATCAATTGAGAAATCGATTGAGGCACTTGATGCCATGGAGAAGAATAGGAATCATCGTTTATACCTTCATCCATCGGATACGCCTGGGAGCGTGCTTACTTCCGTTCAACTGACAGGGACCGAAAATTACTCCATGTGGAGCAGGTCGATGCTAATTACTCTTCGCGCCAAGAGCAAACTGGGAATCATTCTTGGAACGTGCAGAAAATCAGATTACAACCTTGAATTGAAGGAACAGTGGGAAAAATGCAATGCGTGTGTTCTCGCGTGGATTATGAACATGGTTTCGAAGGAATTACTAAGTGGAATTGTGTATGCGTCAGATGCGGCGACAGTTTGGGAAGATTTAAGCGAAAGGTTCAACAAAGTGGATGGTTCTAGAAGCTACCAACTCCATCGGGAAATTTGCACCCTAAGCCAAGATAATCTGACTGTCTCGGGCTATTTCACCAAGATGAGACTTCTGTGGGATGAATTTGATGCCCTGGTACCCCCACCTGCGTGTAATTGTGAGAAATCCAAAATGTATGTTGATCACATACAGTATCTGCATTTATTTGCTTTTCTGATAGGTCTAAACGATATATATAGTCATGCGCGTAGTCAAATACTTATGATGAATCCTCTGCCGAATGTGAGCAGAGCTTACACCATGATTATGTCTGACGAAAACCAGCGAGTGACTGCCAGTTCCAAGATGAGTGGAGATGTAAAAGAATCTATGACATTATACGCTGGGAGAGGAAATTACTATAAAGGAAGGGCAGGTTATGGTACTGCAGAGAGTGGTAACACAACTGGTGCAGGGAATTTTAACACCTACAAGCCAAGGAGGAATAGCAACTTGTTCTGTGATCATTGTAAAATGCAGGGACACGTTAAAGACATATGCTACAAACTTGTTGGTTACCCAGCTGATTGGAAGTTCAGGAGAAGATCCGGACCTAATATGATGCAGAACAGTAGAAATCAAAGGGATTATGACATGGCGAACAATGTGAATACTCCTAGGAAAGAAAGGGAACTAAGAGATGTTTTTTCTCCCGGTGATTCTATGAAGAATGTTGACACACAGCCTGTTCTCACCTTGGACCAGTACAATAGAATTTTACATCTGTTGGAGAAGGAAGGATCAGCAGCATCTGATTCGGGAAAAGGTCCAGACAACAAGGGAAACATGGCAGGTATAGTCACCATAACTAGTGCCTTGTCTGTTAATGATCACAATGCACAGGTAAAGACTAAAAAGGCAGAAGGAAACTGGATAGTAGACTCAGGCGCACCTTGTCACATGACATATAATCTAGATAGGTTGTGCTGTGCTTCTAAGAGTGTTGATAAGATGGTATACTTGCCTAATGGAAAAACTGCACAAGTGTCACATGTTGGGTATTATAACACAGCCGATGGAAACACATTAGAAGATGTATTAGTGGTGCCAGCTTTCAAACACAATTTACTGTCAGTATCAAAGCTAACTAGGCAGCTAACTTGTTCAGTTAACTTTTTTCCTGATTTCTTTTTGCTACAGGACCTCTCCACTAGAAAGATGAAGGGGATTGGTAGAGAAGTGAATGGCATATACTACTTACCTGCAACTTTGCAATCTGAGGAGAATAAAAGAACACATACAGCAATGATGATGCAGCACAATGGAACAGAGAGCATGCTTTGGCATAGGAGACTTGGGCATCCATCCACAAAAGTATTACAGCATCTGTTTACAAACACCACCTTCAGTAGTAAAGATAAAGATAGTAAATGTTCTGTTTGTCCTCTTGCAAGACAGACTAGATTACCTTTCAATTTGAGTATGTCTAGGGAAATAAGTGTTTTTGATTTGCTACATCTTGATGTATGGGGACCTTACAAGACTGCAACACATAATGGTTTCAATTCTTTTTCACTATTGTTGATGATCACTCAAGAATGTGTTGGGTATATTTGCTGAAATTGAAGAGTGATGTGTTTTCAATGTTAAAAACTTTTTTAGCACTAGTAAAAACTCAATTTGATAGATATGTCAAGAGAATTAGAATAGATAATGGTACAGAATTTTTTAATGCTGACTGTTGTGCTCTACTGGAAGATCTTGGGATTGTTCATGAAAGTAGTTGTCCGTACACTCCACAACAAAATGGGGTGGTAGAAAGGAAACACAGGCATATACTTGAAGTGGCTAGAGC
>JAPFFP010046177.1:0-11153 GCA_026153255.1 Solanum medicagineum
GGATTGCCTAAGCCTCATAAGGAGTCCACCCATCTCATTAACCACCAATGTGAGACTTTTTGTCTCAACACCCCCCCACGCCCAGTGCTTAGCATCTGGTGCATGGACAATTTTTTTTTTTTGGCTAACATAATCATTGGCCAGACGAGCGGCATATATGAGTCATAGCCGCCCGCCGGCAGCAGCTCTGATACCATGTGAAAAATATGAGAGGAAAAATATTACTGAGTTGTTGTCTACATTATTACATTGAGACCCTATTCATAGATACTATATTAGACTCCTTTTCCAACTAGGATACTATAATACAATCCTTTTCCAAGTAGGATCTCGTATACTATTACTATTTCTAATCCTATTCTAAGTAGGATTGTATATATTATTCTTATTCTTATTCCTAACGTAGATAAGTAGTACAATTAATTATTTACTTCCAACATCCTCTTCCTAATTCATAGCAAAAAATTGTACCCTTTTTTAGTATTGCACTGAGAAACTAAACAAATGAGCACGAAATTTAAGTTTCCCCCATTTTACCTTTCTGTATATTGATATAAAATTCGTTGCCCTACCTGAGACATTACCCAGAAATTGAAGAAAAATTTCATAACAATTTGCAAAAAACACACAAAAGGCAGAAAGAAAGATTGACGTCACGCCAAAAGCTAACTGTTAAGCTAAAATATAACAAGAAAATAAAAGTCATAAATTAGAATTTTTGACTTTTTTGTAAGTCAAAAAATTATGAGTCAATTCGAACATGCTCTAATCAGCTCCCGTTTCTCACCAAATGGATGTGGAGATAATATATCAAATAACTAAATTTGGTATCTATTTTTTTCGGCTTTCGTCTTGCCCTTCAGCTAATAAAATAATGACCTGTCATAAATTTTCAATAATCAAATTAAAAATGAAAATCTACCTAAATAAAGTAATATACGAAAAATTTCTATACCAACAACTTATCTAGTATTGAAATCTCACAAGTGGATTGATCACGTCCAACACTACACCTCAAATGAAATGTATATAGTTGAAGCAATAATAAATCCAACAAAAATTGAGATTGGTCCTACGAGGAGTACACGTATGTCATTAGACTTGTCACTAAGCTTGTCAATGGCAAAATTTTTTACATTTTAAGTCAATGTCCCTGCAACCTGCATTATTGTGAATGGGTTCAACTCCTTATGAAAGGTCCCATCAATAAACACAAAGAAAGTTCTTTTTAGACAATAGTGCTCTCATATTTGTAAATTCATCCCTCCATCATTTATGTTTACAAATCAATAATCTTCTAAGAACAAATAACTTTTCCAATATTCACCAATGTTGCATGCCTCTTCAATTCCTCAGATGCATGTATATCTCATATGTCACTTGTTCTTCAATACATTAGTTCGATTTTGAACAGACCTAGTAGATTGAGATTATCTCGAGATTGCTTCAAGGGGTTGGCACTTTCTGTTGTACCTGATGGGGAAAGAGGAAGGGAGGGAAGAATAGGGGCTCCAAGTTCATAGGTGTGTTGAGAGAGTTGAAAAGGGGTCCCTCCCCAAGTTAGGTTGATAATAACCACAGGTGGTTGTTGTATTGCATCCCTTCTGAGGCTACCTGTGACAGCAAGGCATTTTTAGGGCTCAAGTGGTGAGCGGTTATTTTTGTAGGTCTAGAAGTGCTAATTTGGGATTTAGAGGGTCCCTTTTGGATTCTGAACTAAAATATAGGTAATTCGTTCAATCTGCCTAAAAAATTTATGGGTTGGGCTCAAGATAATTTGAATTTGGCTCAATCTCAACCTATTCAAACTTTAACTTATTTTAAAAGAATCTTTAACTGAGCATAATTTAATCTTCAATTTTAACTTGTCCTAAGACTTTTTATTTGCACTGATGTAATGTATGTTTTCTATTTATTTATATTTTCTATGATTTATCTATTTATTTGTAACTTTTTATTTTTATTTTCATGAATTGAAATTCAAATTGTGGTTATTAGAAGTAAATAATAATATGTTAAAATTATTGAGATTGAGCGTATCAAATATATTGGGCGGATCATGACCTAACCCCGAATTTTAGCCCAACCCATTTGAGCCCAAAGTAAACTTGGACTGGTCATGATCCAACACAGTATCTATTTCAACTCATTTTAACATTCTCAATTTCAACCCAACCGGTCCGTTTGACACCCCCAAGTGCACTTGTAGATTGCAGTCATTTTAGGGGTTCCCAAAACAGCGGACACCTCATTGCCTAATTTGTGATTTTTTTGTTTTTGGTTTTTGAAAAAGTTAATTCGATTTTCCTATGGAATATATTCGTACTTAAGAGACCACATATTCATTCGCATTGACTCTTTTTAATTTTCAGATAAATTGAGGAAATATGTGAATTTGACACTTTGAAAACTTTGTAAGTTTTATGCGTAGACTATCAACTTTTCTTACGGATAGTGTCAAAATAGCTGCTGGGAAAATGGATAAAGAAGATCGGATAAGTTACCTGCCAAGAAATGTTATAGATCGTATCTTTAAGCTTTTGCCTACTGAAGATGCAGTAGGAAATATTTTGTCAAGTAAGTGGAGATATATTTGGGCCACGCTTCCAAATCTAGTGCTAGATAATCTCTTTTGCAAAAAATAACATCAAGATCTCGATATGTCCTTGAACACACAATAAACAAAATCCTCTTACAACATATTGGAGACATTGTGAAGTTTGATCGCAATATGTCAGGAGTATATATAGTTATTTGTGTGTCTAGATATTGATGGATGGATTGTTTATGCCATCAGAAATGGTGTCAAGAAGCTAAAGCTTAACATGCCAAAAGATAGTACTTAAAAAGTGTCTTGTTATGTATTTAATTATCCAACCTGATAAAATTGAAACTCTGCAATTGTGTCGCCAAACTCCCAAAATCTTTTTTTGGCTTTCAGAATCTTAACGCTTTTTATGGAAAAGATAACCTTTGAGTCAACTTAGAAATTTGTGATATTGGTATCCCCCTTCTTGTCAGGCTGACCTTGTTGAACTGCAATGGTACTCAATACCTCAAGGTTGTTTTGGCTGAGTTGATATTCTTGCATCATTATGAGAATCAGTGTAATCTTGGCCTAAGTTGCTTTATGAACTTAATATGTTTGTATCTCAAGGTTGAAAATTATTCAAACTCTTGATGAAAGATTAACTTTGGAAAAGCTTCGTCTTAGCTTGACTACTGAGGTACTTACGATTCACCTCATTCTCAATCCATCTTTCAAAAATTATAATTCCCCTCAATTTTCTTCTATCCCAAGGTCTCCTTTTTCATCCGGCTAAGACTTCAAGGATTCAAGTCTTTAATTCTAAGTTTACAGCAAGAATTCTACGTAAGGTATGTGGGTATTCATCCATGAATTTAAAGGACCATCAACTTTTTCTACCTATTTCATGTAATTTATGAATTTTTGATGAGTTTTATTCAACTGCATCAATTATGTTTTATATCATGATTATTAACCTAATTATGCATGAAATTTAACTATGTGAGACCCTAATAGCTATGAATTGTTGAAAGTTTTCGTACAATTATCATCATGCATTATTTTCATAATTAAAGTGAATTTCAAGTTTATCAAGTTATCATTTCAAAAAGAGTTTTTAGGGGAACAATAAAGTGTTAAAAAAAATACTAGTTTCATTGCAAGAATAAGCAGTTTTTGAACGAAAGAAGTTTCAGTTCAATTTTAGAGAAGCATGGTTAAGCACAAGCTCAAAGTATCAAGTTTTAACATTTTTTCCTAAAGTGGAACTGTTTTCCAGAAGATGGAATTTTATTAGTATTAAGCATAAATGCATGTCTTGGGAGTATATCTTGGAAAAATTATAGAAATACACAATTTATGTTTACATAATTTCAGATAATTTCGACTTTTTTAAAAATTATAAAAATCCCTTAAATGATACAAAACTGCAACACTTATTGATACAAATTACAATCCTACTTTTTCCATGTATCATAGTTAAAATCACTTAATGCTCGTACCTTTTCGCTATGTATCACTGGTTTCTTTTTTTGTATAAAAAAAAGAGATTTTTTGTAATTTTGAAAAAAGTTGATATTAGTTGGAATTAACTCCAAAAAGTATGAGATTTGTATAAGTTATACTATGTAATTTTGGCTATGACAAAGACCAATTATATTAGATGCTATATAATTCAATTCTGCAAAAATCACAAATAATTCTTTTGAGGCTTTTTTTTTAAAAAAAAGGGGAAATGGTCAAAAATACCCTTGAATTATTTGAAATGGAGCAAATATACCCTTCTATTACATTTTGGTTCAAAAATACCTCTCTGTTATATTTTTGGCTAAAAAAAAACTCCTCCATTAAATTTCTGGCTCAAAAATACCCTTCGTCCTAACAGAAATGAAAAAGGACAAAAATACCTTTCAGTAGTTTTTTGGCTAAAACATACCCCTCCGTTAAAATTTTAAAGTTATTATTTTAAATATTCCTTTTTCATTAAAAAATTCTACCCCAACCCATCTTCAAATCAATTTTATCAAACTTTGAGTAGTCCAGATGCTTGCTATATTTTAAAAAAAATTATTTATAGTTGCAAATAAATTATCTCTTGAAAATGATAACTTATATTAATTGTGTTACATTGCTAGCACGAGCACAACAATTTATAAACAAGCTTCATAGGTTCAGAAAATTTAAAGAATTGGATCTTATTGAATTCGAGAAACTGATTGAAGGAGGAGACAACGATTATAATGAGGATAAATCAATGTTATCATTCAAGGGTCGACTTTTTGAGATGTTTGCAAGTAAAATAACAGTTTTTTTTTTTACATGAAAAGGCTAGTCTCAGAACTAATATCTGAGAAGAAAATCTCTTGGGTCCTTAAAATGGAGTTCCATGTGGACTGATCATGTTGCGCTTTTTGTCCACATAATATGCATAGAGTTATTTTGGTTAGAGAGGGTCTGTTTTTTTAAAAAAAAAAAAAAAAATTAAAAGGGGGGATATTTTTTGAATCAAAATCTTATCAAGAGGTATTTTTGCTAGATTTCTAATTGTTCATGGTAATTTTAATCCTTTTTTGTTTCCATTAGAGAAAAGGGTTATTTACTGAGCTAAAATTTCAATTGAGGAAAATTTTGAGCCAAAACGTAATAGAGGAATATTTTTGCTCCATTTCAAATATTTCAACGATATTTTTAATCCTTTTCCCTTTATAAATGATCATCAACTGGCAGCTCCAAAAATATTAGAGAAAATTACCTCCGAAATTGTTCTTTACTAGCTACAAGTATTTCTATCTAGCTATCTAGTTCTCTTAGCTATTGTTAAATTTTTTTGGACTCATGGAAGTGGAAAGGCAAAAGTGCTAGCTAGTCAATCACGAATTACTTGACTTCCTTATGATTATTCAATCTGCATGTTAATGACCTCATTCGATCTTTTTAATAAAACTTAATTTGATAATATAGAAAACAAAATAAGTGATAAGTTATAAGTTAATGTCAAAATTAATTGCATTATTAGTTTATAGTAGTTTTTGATATACAAATCAATGATATTTTTATTATTTTTTCTCTTTTTTTCGACTCAAATTAGTTATGTTCAGTGTCATGATTTTTAGGGATGCCAATGTTTCTGATTATTATAAACAAACTTGAAACAAAATGAACGTTGCTTCCAAAAGATAGTGTATTTTATTTTTGTTGTCTCTCAAAATCCCATTGAAAATGGCATTTCAAGATGTTGTATACCATAGCAAAGCTACTACATTTTCATAGTATTCATACTACTACAATTTCATGTATCTGAATCTGTAGCAATATCTATTTTTAGCGAAATTATTTGTAAGTCCTGCATGTAGAAAGCACTCATATTTGTAGAGAAATAATGTTTCACTTTTTTTTTATTGCGCTACTTGATAGTTGAAGACAAAAAAACAACAATTACACAGAAATTATTATAGAGTAATCCCAGAGAGTAAGATCTTTATGTAGAAACGCGCACAAGAATATCAATAGTTATTTGAAATGAGAAGATAAGGTCCCAACTTATCTTTACGCCTTTAAAAGATTATGTTGGCTTTGTATATTAACAAATAGGAATAGAGCAAGAAAATGTTTTAACAACATAGAAGAAAAAAATATTTTAAAAGGATATACTAATTGTAATTAGAGAGAGAGTTAATTAAGCCCTCTTAATCAATTCAATTCTTATGCGGTTTAAACTTTTAAATAAATTTATCGTATTATAAACATAAATAGAATAAGATGTACATATTCTACAATATATGGTTGATCAAGATTTTGATTTCTATTTCCAAGAGTTGACCAATGCAAAATTTAATATCCAAATTGATTAGTGCAACATTATTGTATACAGCTCCAAAAATAACGATTGAATACACAAGAGAAAAGATAAAGAAAGACAATATTGTTTGAAGTGAGTAAGAAAAGTGTAGTGATGAAAATAATGTTAATCAACTTAAAATAAATGGTTGAAATTGTGAATGAAAAATATGAAGCATTTATGATCTTTTTGTAGGCGTTATATTTAATTAACTTAACTACTCCATTCAAAAGAAAATATAATTAAATAATAACATTTAGTAAGAATACTGGTTTAATTTGAAGTATCTTATATAGTATATAAGATGTGTGTGCGCACACACGCTCATAGATATATAGATAGATTATGATAATATTGAAAATCTTTGACCAAACGCTAGATTAATGTATATATATAATCATATCTAGTTGTCTATATCGATATTTATACTTTATAAGCTAGTGTTTAGTCATATATATATATATAATAGACAAATAGATATGATTATATGAAGAAAAAACAAAGAGGCTCCGTTACTTGGGAAGTCAGGGTTCCATTCATCTTCTTCGCAAGATAGATGTTAAATTTTGCTCAATTTTTATTTTTGTCTGAAAGTAGATGAATTTTTTAGCTCAATTGCCACTACTAAAAGATTGAAAGAAAAAAATGATAGAAGAAAAAGCGATAGAATGCATTATTAGTAAAAAGAGTTGGACAAAGGGACACTGACAGTCACTTTTTTAAAAAAAATTAAAAATTTGTAACTAAAAATTTATAAATTTTTAAAGGAGAACTTGGAGACACTGTCTGTTGCCCCCTTTTGTAAATATCTCAATGAAAATCTTCTTTTTCTCTCACTTTTTCTTAACACACTCTCTCTCTCTTCATCTGACCTCGAGCCCCAACACCAAAACCCGATCCCGACCAACACCCCCACCCCCACCTCGCTGTCGGTGCCACTCCCCGCCTTGGTCCCTCTCTCAGGTAATTCGTCACACTCTCTCTCTTCTCTTTTTCTCTCCTTGTTTAGGTTTGTAGTTAGGTTTGTCTTTGTAAATAGATAAATTGTTAGGGTTTCGCCCATCTCCTTCACAAGGTACATGCTAAATTTTGCTCAATTTTTATATTTGTCTGAAAGTAGATAAATTTTTTTGCTCAATTACTCTCTTACGACGCAGGATAAACCTATATCAGTGGAGGAAATGAATTAAAAGAATAGTCCCATTTGGTTTGGTAATGGAATTAATAGCTTTCAGAAAAGATAGGTTCAAGTACGTATGTAAAAGAGGTAATAAAAAAAGTATCTGATAAATTTATTTGCAAAGCCTAGATAGGAAACACATGAATACATATTTTATACTTGTATTGAAAAAGTAGAGCGGAATAAAAATGTGAATATTGTTACTGATATTTTTTAAAATAAATTCTTCCTTGTTAGTGGAACGTTATAGATCATAAGAAAAAAAATTCAAGAGGAAGGCATGATTCTACCTCAACATACAATTCAAAGATAAACTTGTATTCCTAGCAAAAGAGGGTTAGGAGATAACTATTTATAAATTAACTCCTGGACAAATAGACACAAGTAAGTTAGCTAACAAAAAAATTTGCCTCGTCATAATTGAGTCCAATGGAAAACCTTTGGTTTTTGTCCAAATGAAAAGGACCCTTTACCACATTAGGAAGCTGATGGAAGGAGTTGACACAAAGGAAGGTTGTGTCATGATCTGAAATCAAGTGCGATGGAACTTGTATTTACCCATTAAGACAAGTCAGCGTAAAATAATAGTAATACATGTAAAATAGTAATAAAAAGGAAATAGGATGTAAGTAACATCTCAAATAAATAAGTGATCATCAAGCCACAATTCTAAAATACCCTTGGAAATCTAGTGTTAGTATATTAAAAATCAAAAGAAGATACAAATTTCAAATGTCTGTGTCTCAAACAGAGTAAAAACATAATAAGGAACTCGAAGGATCCTTGAGGAACATCTCAAATAAATGAAATAAGCGATCATCAAGCCACAATTCTAAAATACCCTCAAAATCTAGTGTTAGTATTAAAAGAAGATACAAATCTCAAATGTCTTTGTGTCTCAAACAGAGCAAAAACATAATAAGGAACTCAAAGGATCCTTGAGGAGACAAGCAACTATCTCTTAAGACTTCAATGAAAGCTTGGACCACGAATTGAGGGAATGCACTCAAATGGATACGAGCTCGCAACCTAAACAAGTATAGACGCAAGGAGTGAGTGCCGTGCAATACAATACTCAGTAAGTAAACTACAAAAATAAAGTAAATTAACCAAGAGCGCATATACTCCCAACACACCAACCAAACCTCCTCAACTATAACCTATAAGTAAATTAGCCTAACCAATCATTTTATAATATGCTTAGCACATATCTCAATAATTTTTCACAAGGCATGTCAGTAACACCAAGTCCACAGTTTAATAAAATCACTGAAGAGGAGTATTCACAGTTTGCAATGACAAAATAAAGTGCAAAAATGATGCAATAGAATGTCAAATACCATGATGCATGTCTGTCCTGGGATATACATTTGTTGAAATTCAGACCGAAATCTATTGGGGACTAACAAGTCCATGTATCCATTGAAAGAGACCTCGGCCATCAATATACTCATCAAAAAAGACCTCAACGTACATCACAATATCTGTCGAAAAAGACCTTGACACTAGACATCAATCAATAAAGACCTCGACACAAACCATCTGCCGAAAGAGACCTCGGCCACAGTATCTAAAAACTGATGCACAAAAGCATGTTCACATAATTCATGAGAATATAATGATAATAATAAGAAACTCAAGTCAAACAAACACAGTAAATCTCTCATTATCGAGTCAATAACATGAGTCAAGTCTTTCACATAAAGAATCGCCAAGATACATGCCATTAAGTTGCTTTTGATTGACCCAATTTATCTTGCTAGATCAATTAATTGACAATTTCATCCATAGCCAAATTTTTATTACTTCCCAACACACATAATAAGTAAATACAAGGTTCTACATACTCAACTAAGGTTTAGAATCACTTGCTTCGACTAAAATCAAGTAACTACTACAAAACATGAGTTTTTCTCTTTCGTTGGGCCGGCTTCCTGCTCAACAAAGTCTATTCAAATATTAAGTCACTATAAGAATACAAGACTAATGAAACCCAATTTGCTAATTTTGGAAATCAAATTCACAACAAGCTGCAAATTCATTCTCTAGAAAGTAGGCGCAAATTGGAATTTAATACATAATTACATTATATTCTTCAAAGTAGTTGGAAACCAACAGCGCAAATCATTTTAAAAACAGAGTTGAAATCAGCGCATAATCATCGATTTTCCCAAAATTCATATTCTTGGAAATCCCATAAAAATTGAGGTACAAAGTCAAGAATTAAAAATTTGAATCATGAGAGATTATAAGTCAAAATCACCAACCCAATGGATTAATCTTGAATAATCTCTTTAAAACGCCTCATAAGAGTTCTCAGAGATCAAAAATGAAAAACGAGGAAGAAACTCCAATTTGAAAAAATTAAAATCTGCCCTGATGACTTGTTCTGCGCGATCACAGTCAGGGTTCTACGAACATGAAGGTCCTGTTAGGATAATGCAAACTCTTCCTCCCACATCGGTGGTGGAAGGTCAAAATGACCAACTTAAATAGGTTGAACCAATCCCATTAGTATGAGGCCTTTTAGGAGATGCCCAAAAACAAATCCGCGAGGGCTTGACCCAAAGCGGGCAATATCATACTAATGTGGGGTTGGGGTGTCGGCATGCGCGGTCTCAACAAGTGGTATCAGAGCTCAGGTTCGGCAGGCAAGAGTTGATGGATCGCGTGTGCGGAGTACCTAACGATGTGGAGGTCTGCCTAGTATGCCCAGGGGGCGGATCGCCCAGGTTCGGGCGGGTTGCCCGGGGGGGCAGGTGTTGCCCAGAGGTCAGGTGCTGGCAAGGTGACCAGGTTCGGGCAGGAGTGGTCAGAGTTTGAGGGGAGGTTTGTTAGGATAATGCAAACTCTTCCTCCCACATCGGTGGTGGAAGGTCAAAATGACCAACTTAAATAGGTTGAACCAATCCCATTAGTATGAGGCATTTTGGGAGATGCCCAAAAACAAATCCGTGAGGGCTTGACCCAAAGCGGACAATATCATACTAATGTGGGGTTGGGGTGTCGGCATGCGCGGTCTCAACAGGTCCTATAGCCTAACCATTAGCGATCGCGGCCCCCTTTACCTGCGAACGTGAGAGTCAACCACCCCAACCCTCTGCAATTGTGGTATAGCCTACACGAATGTGGAGGTCTAATCATGACACCTTTGCAAACATGGGAAGAAGCTCCATGAACACGAAGAAGGACCCACCAGAACCAGATATCACCAATTACACACAAGGCATAAAACTCTAAGTGGCCTGATGCTCAAGATTCATATGGAAATTCGTACACACAAACCATATATAAACGTTCCAGATTCAATGAAACTATCAGAATTCAAATTTAAGGTCTCCTTAATCTCAAATTCAATTAATCACAACTAAACTAAGAGTCAAAAAGATGAAAACTCCCAAAAAATGCACTGAAGCTCTTCCTAGGCCTAATAAAATCACACCTTGAATCCAACAAAATCATCAGAAATCCACCCGAGCATCAAACTCTAAATATTGACCAAAGTCAAACCTTAATTCAGAATCACTTAAACTTCCAACGTAGAACCAACAACTACAAATCAGGGAACTATGACTCTCCAAGACCAATTCCACATTCTGAAGCTGATG
>JAPFFP010046178.1:0-11153 GCA_026153255.1 Solanum medicagineum
GGTTTTACCTCATTTGGTGCTCGGAGTCAAAAGTTATCAGCGTTTTACTAAGGACTGCCAGTGCAGAGTTATAATACGACACCTAGTTACGGGTCGTAAGTTGGAGTATGACCCATATCGGTATTTCATGGAAAAAGTTAGAGAACTTCAATTTTCAGCCCCAGACTTTACGAACCCATCTACGAGTCATAGAACCCTCTACTAGTCATAGAAGAGGGCTCGCAGAGAATTCTAGAGACCTCGAAAATTATCCAAAAACTTACGAAAGGTCCCCCATGAGCTATAAAAGCTTCTATAGGTCGTAGAGGGTCTCGTAGGCGATCTGACCAACGATTTTAAAGAGGGTTATTTTTTACTTTTCTCACCCTTTTAAGCCTAAATTTGTTAGTTTTTACCTAATTAAACCCCTAGAACGTACTAATTCATATCTTTACTTCAAAACCTTCTAAGAACTTAGAACGCTGTTTCAAAGGGGCAAAAGCTAGGGCTTCCAAGAATCTTCTTCAATTTTTCCAAGAAACTAATTTCCAAGGTATGTAAGGCCCTCCAAAAGTTGTCCTACATATGTTTTAGTATATTTGACTACAAATCTCTACCCAAGATTCAAGCTTATGAGTTAAGATCAGTTTTTCTCTATTATTAGTTGATTTTGTCAAAATACTTGTTCATTTTTCTTGATAAAAATCATGATTTTTACCGATTTTTAGTGCTAAGTTAAGCTATTGAGACAAGATTTACTGTTATGGTTACATTAATGAGAACCTTATATCTATTTCATGAAAACTATTATATTCATAGTTTGAGTTGAGTTTTAAAAATACTTGAAGCTTTGGTAATTGCAAAGTACATGAGTAACTAAGATCATGTTGAAATACCTGGTATTGATACAACTTTCAGAAACAAATAAAGGAGTCAAGTTAAGAAAAGGTAAAGTTAGGCTAAGTCCTAAAGAGAAGAAAATAATACTTTGAGCAAGAATACTCTTTTAAGTATAAGCATTATAAAAGTTATTTTGGGAGTAGTATTGAGCATCGATATGAGCGAGAGTAATGATAACCTGAACTTATAAACTATGTAGCCAGTGTAGGATAGGATTGTACCAAAATTACAACTCTTCATTGCCACAGATATGACTCAGTTTTGGGATGGATCCACTCCCTTAGTTTTCGTTCCTAAACCCGGCAAAGTATGGGACGGCTCTGGCAGCGTAGGTAAGATGTTGTATCATCACAAAGCTCATAGTGGTGGTTGTTGGTTAGAGAAACTCCCAAAGTTAAAGCAAGATAGTTTCTACATATAAACTTATATGTTCTATTTTCAGCATGTACTGCATTTATTACTTATGACATCTTATTTTGAGATATGTTTTAGTTACTTTGAGCATAGTGCCTTATCCTGAGTTTTCGTTTTGGCCATTTTACATATCGTACATTCCACGTACTGACATCCTTTGGACCTACATCATATTATGATGCAGACGCAAGTGACAGAGTCCCTCAACAAACGCTCCCTTGAGGACCAACAATTTTATCTAGTTGTTGGTGAGGCCTCTTACCAGCCAGAGGTTTTGGAGTCATTGTCTATGCTTTCTTTCTTAAAATTTATTTCAATATTTCGTCAAATTATTCTAGTTAGAGGTTCCATGGACTGTATGTTAAGATTTCTAGATCTTCTTTTACGTTATTGTTGAGACATTTTCTATTCAGCTTATTCAAATATTTCAGTATTCTTAGCTTATTATATTGAAGCCTTTCCTTCATTATTTGAGTCTTCCGTTGAGTATAGTAGCCAGGCCAAGTGGTTCGCTAGGAGCCACAAATGGTTCTGGGTGCCAGCTACGTCCAAAGTGTGAACTCAGAGCGTGACAACTTGGTATCAGAGCACAGAGTTCAAGAGTCCTAGGGATTTCTATGAAATCCTGTCTAGTAGGTTCCATATTATTGGTGTAAAGAGCGCGATATCTATAATAGGGAGGTTATAGGACATTAGGAAGTGTTACTATCAGTTGTTATTCCCTCTCGTGCTTCAGAGTTTACCTCTGTTAAGTCTTTTCTAATTCGTGCATTCACACCTTATTTTTCAAATCATACCTCTACGCTGAGCTACCGGACCAGCCAGGGATAGAGGACGCCCAGTCAGCCAGAATGCGAACCAACCTGAGCCAATTCCTGAAGGACCTAGAGGTCCAGCTATGCCCGCCAAGCAACAACTGCAAGCGGACATCCTAATGTTGAGCTCCCCAGGCCTTCCAGACTTTGGCACAGACGGTCACTACACAGGGAGGTATACAAGGAGATGGTAGGAATGAGGGTTCAGATACTACCAGGGTTCGCGAATTTCTGAGGATGAAGCCACCTGAGTTCACGGGGTCTAATATGAAGGAGGATCTTGAGAACTTTATTGAGGAGCTCCAAAAAGTATTTCAGGTTATGCACACATGTGATGCTGAGCGGGTTGAGTTAGCTGCCTACCAGTTCAAAGGATTAGCTAGACTCTAGTTTGATCACTGAAAAGGAGGTAGAGCAGAAGCGGCGCCAGCTTTGAGTTGGGCAGTGTTCGAGGAGGCCTTTCTAGGATAGTACTTTCCTAGAGAGTTGAGGCAAGCTAAAGTGAGGGAGTTTCTAAATCCAAAGAAGGAAGCTATTCGCTTGCGGGAATACCACCTTAAATTTACTCAGCTGTCCCGTTATGCTTCAACTATGGTGGTGGACATGTGCACTAGGATGGATCTGTTTGTGTCAGAGCTCTCTCGGATGACTAAGAGAGGGGAGATAAATGCTCTGTTGATTAAGGACATGGACATAACTCGCTTGATGACTTATGTGCAGCAAATAGAGGAAGAGAAAATGTAGGATAGGAAGGAGTTCAGAAGTAAAAGGGCCAAGACATCAGGCCAAGAGACAAGCGAAAGTGGAGCTGGAAATGTTAATCATTCATCCTTTCAGCCTGGCATATTTAGACCAGTACCTTCATATGATAGTGCACATGCACCGAGGGTCAAGAATGAGCAGGGATCACAGAACCGCAGGTTTCAGGGCAGCCAGTCACAGGGGAGCATAACTCAAGGATCGACTCGTTATCCAGTTTGTGGTAAGTGTGGCAGGTCTTATCCAGAAGAGTGTCTTGTGGGCATAAATGGTTCTTTCAGGTGTGGTCAAGTGGGCTACTTTTTGAAGGATTGTCCTATAGGAAGGCAGAACAACAGGGATAATAAGTCTCGTTCAGTTTCTTCAGAGCCACAGGGTAGGCCAGTTCAGAGGGGTGCTACATCAGGGATGGGCGGAGGCACAAACCGTCTACATGCTATGGCCACCAGATAGAAGCAGGAGGACTCACCGGATGTGGTTGCTGGTATGCTTAAAGTCTTTAATTATGATGTCTATGCATTGTTAGACTCAAGTTCCACATTATCATTTATGACTCCCTATGTAGCTATAAAGTTTGGGATCAATCCAGAATGTCTTCTCGAACCTTTTAGTGTTTTCTCTCCCACTGGAGAATCTATTCTAGCCCTAAGAATCTACAAGGGTTGTCCAGTGTCAATTTACCATAAAGATATCTTAGCTGACCTGGTTGAGTTAGACATGGTAGATTTTGATGTTATTCTAGGCATAGACTGGCTTCATGTTTGTTATGCCTCCATAGACTGCAGAACCAGGGTGATCAAGTTTCAGTTTCCTAATGAGCCAGTCTTGGAGTGGAGAGATAGCTTAGTTTTTCCTAAGGGTAAATTTGTCTCATATCTCAAAGCCAGAAAGTTAATTTCCAAAGGTTGTATATACCATCTAGTCAGAGTCGAAGATTCTACTGTCGAGACACCATCTCCTTAGTCAGTACCAGTCATGAACGAGTTCCCAGAAGTCTGTCCTGATGATATACCTGGAGTCCCTCCTGACATGGAGATAGACTTTGGGATAGATACCCTCCCAAATACTTAGTCTATATATATTCCTTTGTACCGTAAGGCTCCTTCAGAACTAAAATAATTGAAGATAGAGTTGAAAGACCACCTAGATAAGGGTTTCATTAGACCAAGCATCTCACCTTGTGGTGCTCCAGTCCTCTTTGTGCGCAAGAAAAGATGGTTCTCTTAGAATGTGCATAGATTACCGTCAGTTAAATAAGGTCACCATAAAGAATAAGTATCTTCTTCCCATAATTGATAACCTGTTTAACAAGCTCTAGGGTGATACTTGTTTTTTTCAAAATAGACCTCAGATTTGGGTACCATCATCTTAAAGTTAGAGAAAGTGACATCCCTAAGACAACTTCCAGAACTCGCTATGGTCATTACAAGTTCTTAGTCATGTCATTTGGACTGACAAACGTACCAGGGACTTCCATGGATCTTATGAATAGGGTGTTGAGGTCGTACCTAGATATGCTTGTCATTGTGTTCATAGATGACATCCTTATCTACTCTCTCAACAAGGAGGAGCATGTTAACCATCTTAGAATTATCCTTCAGACCCTTAAGGACCAACAATTGTATGCCAAATTTTCCAAATATGAGTTTTGGTTAGCATCTGTGGCGTTTTTGGGTGATATTGTTTTTAGTAAAGGCATTCAAGTTGATTCTCAAAATATTGAGGTTGTAAAGAACTGTCCAAGGCCCACTAATCCAACAGAAATAAGGAGTTTCTTGAGTTTGGCATGCTACTACAGGTGCTTTGTAGAGGGATTTCTTCTATCTCATCTCCCTTGACTAAGTTAACTCTGAAGAAAGTTAAGTTCATATGGTCTGAAACTTGTGAGAAGAGTTTCCAAAAGTTGAAAACTAGGCTGACTACAGCTTCGATCTTATCCTTACCCGAGGGAGCTGATGGCTTTGTTGTATATTGCGATGCATCCAGGGTTGGGTTGGGATGTCTATTGATGTAGAGAGGCAAGGTGATAGCATATGCCTCCAGACAACTAAAGACTCATGAGAAGAACTACCCAACTTATGATCTTGAGCTTGCTACTATGGTGATTTCTCTCAAAATCTGGAGACACTATCTTTACGTGGGCATGTCGATGTATTTACAGCCCACAAAAGCTTGCAGTACATGTTCAGCCAAAAGGAGCTGAACTTAAAACAGAGGAGGTGGTTGGAGCTGTTGAAGGATTATGACATGAGCATCCTCTATCACAACCCAAGTAAAGCTAATGTAGTTATTGATGCTCTTAGTAAGTTGACCATGGGAGCACTGCATATAGTGAGGATGGAAAGAAAGAACTAGCTAAGGAAGTGCACAGGATAGCACGCTTGGGGGTGTAGATTGAAGATTCTGATGAGGGTGGTGCCACTATCAAAAATGGGGCAATGTCATCCTTGGTAGTGGAAGTGAAAGAAAAGCAAGGTCGGGATCCTATCCTCATTCAGTTGAAAGAAGATGCTCAGAAGCAAAAAGTATCAGTATTTTCAAAAAAGGGGAGATGGGGTCCTGACATACCAAGGCAGATTGTGTGTACTAAGTGTTGATGGCCTTAGAGATAGGATTCTATCTGAGGCTCATAATGTCAGATACTTTATTCACCCAGGTGCAACAAAAATGTAAAGGGATTTACGAGAGGTTTATTGGTGGGATAACACGAAGAAGGACATTGCAGAGTTCGTGTCCAGATGCCCGAATTGTCAGCAAGTTAAGATGAAGCACCAAAGGCCTTGTGGAGTAGCCCAAAATATTGAGATTCCAGAGTGAAAGTGGGAGATGATTAACATGGACATGATAATAGGTTCACCTCGATCTCGTAGACATTATGACTCGATATGGATAATAGTAGACCGAATGACCAAGTCGGCTTACTTTCTACCTGTCAAGATGATTGACATAGTTAAGGACTATGACAGACTTTACATTAAGGAGATTGTTAGATTGCATGGGGTGCCTATATCCATTATTTTTGGTATAGGAGCTCATTTACAACACAATTTTGGAAGTCCTTTCAGAAGGGCTTGGTACGAAGGTGAATCTTAGTACAACCTTCCATCCCCAGACAAACGGGAAAGCGGAGCAGACCATATAGACTCTTGAGGATATGTTGAAGGCGTGTGTTCTAGATTTTAAAGGTAACTGAGATGATCACTTACCTTGATTGAATTTTCTTATATAACAACAATTTCCAAGCTAACATACAAATGGCACCATATGAGGCCCTTTATGAGAAGAGGTGTAGATCACCTATTGGGTGGTTTGAAGTTGGTGAGGCAGGATTGATAGGACCTAACTCAGTCCATCAGGATATGGAGAAGGTAAAAGTTAATCAAGAAAGACTAAGGATAGCCCAAAGTCGATATATTGACCCATACCAGATTATTAAGAGGATTGATAATATGGCATATTAATTGGAATAGCCACCAGAGTTAGGTAATATTCATCCAGTATTCACATTTTTATGCTTCAGAAGTGCTTGGGAGACCCCACACTGGCTTTGCCTTTAGAGAGTATTCGAGTCAAAGACAGCTTGACATATGAAGAGATCCCATTTCAGATACTAGATCGGCAAGCTCGTAAATTGAGGACTAAGGAGATTGCTTATGATAAGGTATTATGGAGGAACTAGTTCGTCGAGGAAGCCACTTGGGAAGTCGAGGCAGATATGGAAGCTAGATACCCTTACCTATTTGTGCCTTAAAATGACGAGAATATAACACCTAGTGAAATGAAGAAAATAACCCTAGAATTGATCTTGCGCGTAACGTGTCTTCCCTTGCTCCTTTGCAAATCCGAGATCAAATTTGCGATCAGTGCGAAAAATTGAGTCGAAAAATTGTCTCGACTCGACAAAAACTCAAAAAAAAATGCAAAGTTAGTTTTTTCCAAAAAATTTCAGAAAAAGTAAGGGTTCGCGTCCTCTCCGCGACGCTGAGAGAATGCGGAGCTACACTTAGTATTTTTCTGAAAATTTGATGAAAAGCTAAAATTCGCGAAAAGTGCAAAATAACACTAGTGCGCATCGTGCGCTAGTGTAAACTCGAGGCAGACTTCATTTCTTTATGGGGAGGGGCAGTTTTGACCTTTTCCACACCCCATATCCTAAACTAAATCAGTTTTAATATGATTTAAGTTCAAGAACATTATTTTCTTCACTCATAAGTTCAAGTAAGCAAACCCTCTCAAGAAACTTACGCTCAAGAATTCAAGAATCGATAATAGGGCTTAGGGACTCTTCCAATTCCTCAAGAACTCATTCCAAGGTATGTAAGGCCACTCTAAAATTAATATTTTAGAATATTTTCGAAGGTATAAATTTAGTTTTCATCCCAGAAGTAAGTTCAAGTCTTGATTGAGATTACATTCATGTAAATCCTGTAAAGTTAGTAAATTTCTTTACATATGCATAGATTCTTGATAACGATTGATGATTCTTGATTCTTTAGTTGTTATTTAATTATTGATTTCAAGATTTAAAGTTATAGAATATTTCCTGTGAATTCCATATGGGTTTTCATGAACACCCAAGAAGCTTATAGTTTAAGACAATTTAAAGAATCCTTTTCTTGAATCATTCTTGCAGTTAGCTGAGTACATTATATATTAAAGAATGATTTTCTTGAAGGTGTCTTGATACTTTAGTTTAGAAATCTAGTATTTTTGAAAGTACATGAAAGATTCTAGTTTCAGTAAAGTTAAAGATTTTAGTTGAGAAAGCTAAGTAGTAAGCTGGGCTAAGTCCCCAAGAAAGCTAGATTTCAAGAATTTATTATCATTTAAGTATGAGATATATAAAGTATTTTTGGAGTAGTATTGAGCATCGATATGAGTGAGAGTAGAATAAATTACTCGAACTCATAAACTATGTAGCCAGCATAAGATAAGATTGTGCTACAGTATCTTCCTCATTAGGCATGGAGATAGCCCGGTTTTGGGATGGATCCACTCCCCTAATTCTTCGTCCCCTACCCCGGCAAAGTACGGGTCGACTCTGGTAGCGTGGGCAAGATGTTGTATCACCACGAAGCTCATAGTGGTAGTTTTCGGTTAGAGAAACTCCCCAAGCTAAGAAATTATGATTTACTTACCAGTTTCAGCATGTTGTTTTCTGCATACAAGTCTTATGATTATTGTTAACTCACTTATGACTATGATTATGTCTTTTATGATATATTATGACATCCTGATTTAAATGTTTTGGCCATGTTACATACCATACATTCCACGTACTGGCGTCCTTAGGACCGGCACAGTGGTGAGACCTCTTTTCAGTCCGAGGCTCTTGGATTATGTTATTTCTTTTAGTCTTTATTTTCAGATTTGGGTTACTTGGGGGCTGTCCCAGTAGCTTTTCAGACAACTTTAGTAGAGGTTCCATAGATCATGAGTCAGTACTTTAGTTGCAGTATATTCAGATATTGCTTATGAGTTTTATATTCAGTTGACAATTTCTAAAGTATTATGTTGCTTTTATTAAGCCTTTCCACTATTATGAGTCTTCTGTTGAGTAAGTAGCCAGGCCAAGTAGTTCTCTTGGGACCAGGAATGGTTTTTGAGTGCCGGCTACGTCCAGGTTATAGGCTCGGGACGTGACAAAGACTGAAGGTAATGTTTCCTATTCCTATCGTTGAGTTGAGATACATCCATAAATATGAGAAATAAGATATCTGGATAGCATTTTGTTGATCAACTAGTTCATGAGTAGCAGTCATGCGTACTTTTCCCCAGTTTCACCTTCATTCAAGGACAAATGATCCCAAGGGGGAGATATTGTGACACCCTATAACTCTATCTGCATAAGTACCTATGTTTCAAGCCTCACTCTTAAATGTGGGAAGTGTATTAGGGTCATAAGAGACCTTTAGTACTTAATCGAGTTCAAAACTTTTCTATAAAATGAGTTTCTAGCCTTAGATTATGCAAGGGTCAACTGTAAATGATCATAACTCTTAACACACAGAGAATTAGAAGTCTCATACATACCAAATGAAATCCCTTTGAATTAGCTTTCCAACACAACTGGTTTCACCTCATTTGGTGCTCGGAGTCAAAAGTTATCACCATTTTACTAAGGACTGCCAGTGCAGAGTTGTAATACGACACCTAGTTACGGGTCGTAAGTCGGAGTATGACCCATATCGATATCTCATAGAAAAAGTCAAAGAACTTTAATTTTTAGCCCCAAACTTTACGGACCCATCTATGGGTCGTAGAACCCTCTACGAGTCATAGAAGGGGGCTCGTAGAGAATTTCAGAGACCTCAAAAATTACCCAAAAACTTATGAAAGGTCCCCTACGAGCTCTAGAAGCTACTACGAGTCATAGAGGGTCTCGAAGGCGACCCAAACAATGATTTTAAAGAGGGATATTTTTTACTTTTCTCACCTTTTTAAGCCTAAATTTATCAGTTTTCACCTAATTAAACCCCTAGAACGTACTAACTCATATCCTTAACTTCAAAACCTTCCAAGAACTCAGAACGTAGTTTCAAAAGGGCAAAGCTAGGGCTTTAAAAAATCTTCTTCAATTCTTCCAAGAAACTAATTTCCAAGGTATGTAAGGCCCTCCAAAAGTTGTCCTACATATGTTTTAGTATCTTTGACTACAAATCTCTACTCAAGATTCAAGCTTCCGAGTTAAGATCAATTCAATTTTTCTTTATTACCAGGTGATTTCATCAAAATACTTGTTCATGTATTTTTCTTGATAAAAATCATGGTTTGTGCTGATTTTAATACTAAGTTAAGTTATTGAGATAAGAATTACAGTTATGGTTACAGTTATGAGAACCCTATATCTATTTCATGAAAAGCTATTATACTCATTGTTTGAGTTGAGTTTTAAATGTACTTGAAGGTTGGTAATTTCAAAATACCTGAGATTATGTTGAAATACCTGGTATTGGTGCAACTTTTAGAAACAAAGAAGAGAGTCAAGTTGAGAAAAGTTAAGTAAAGCTAAAGTTGGACTAAGTCTCAAAGAGAAGAAAATAATATTTTGAGCAAGAATACACTTTTAAATATGAGCATTATAAAAGCTATTTTGGGAGTAGTATCGAGCACCGATATAAGTGAGAGTAATAATAACTTGAACTCATAAACTACGTAGCCAGCGTAGGATAGGATTGTACCAAAAGTACAACTCCTAATTGCCACTGAGATGGCTCAGTTTTGGGGTGGATTCACTCCCCTAGTTTGTTCCTTACTGCAGCAAAGTATGGGATGGCTCTGGCAGCATGGGCAAGACGTTGTATCACCAGGAAGCTCATAGTGGTGGTTGTCAGTTAGAGAAACTCCCCAAGTTAAAGCAAGCTAGTTTCTACATATAGACTTTTAGCATATGTTCTATTTTCATCATGTACTGCATTTATTACTTATGTCATCTTATTTTGAGACATGTTTTAGTTACTTTGAGCATAGTGCCTTATCCTGAGTTTTCATTTTGACCATTTTATATACCGTACATTACATGTACTGATGTCTTTTGGACCTGCATCGTTCTATAGTGCAGACGCAGGTGACAAAGTCACTCCCAGACGTTATGTTGAGGACCAACATTTCCATCTAGTTATTGGTGATGCCTCTTACCAGCCAGAGGCTTTGGAGTCATTGTCTATGCTTTCTTACTTAGCATTTATTTTCAGTAGTTGGTCAGATTATTCTAGTTAGAGTTTCCATGGACTGTACGTTAAGAGTTTCAGATCTTCTTTACGTTATTGTTGAGACTTTTTTCTATTCAGTTTATTCAAATATTTCAGTATCTTAGCTTATTATATTGAAGTCTTTCCTTTATTATTTGAGTCTTCCGTTAAGTATGTAGACAGGCCAAGTGGTTCACTCGGGGCCAAAAATGGTTCTGGGTGCCAATTACTCCCAGGGTGTGAACTCGGGGCATGACATAATGACCCTGGGCTGATTTGAGTTGCGTTGAGCCCATGACCTTCTTGGGCTATCTTTTGGAAAAAAAAAAGAATGTGCTATACTTTTGATAAACTTTGTCACAATCCCTATTTTTTTCCGACAAGAGTTGTGAAAATTAGAGTTTTTCCAATTAAAGTGACGTTTTGAAAAAGGATTATTTATTACTTAGAGTCACCACTTGAAGTCGAGTTTTGATGTTCCAAATCACCTAATTTAAATCCCTAATCAAAAGGAAATGACTCTTCATTTTTTATTGGCTTGCGAAAACAAAGATCAGGTAAAGAATTCTGTTGATCGAGAGGAATGTGTAGGCAT
>JAPFFP010046179.1:0-11153 GCA_026153255.1 Solanum medicagineum
AAGCGCTAGACGCACATATAGCCCATTAACACGAGATTCAATCACCTTTAAAATTTGGCGTCAATTTGTTCATTTCATGTCATGTTTCAATTGAATTGTGCCAATACTGTAAGGTGTGGGGTGTTACAAAGTGTGCTAGGTCTACAAGTTCTTTCCAAAGACTTTTGCCTAACACTCAAATTTGGGCTTGCATAAATTGCTGAAAATAGCCAAGATTGGAAATTTGGATTTACCTTAATGCGAACATGGATTCCCTGGGAGATGACAAACATACTGTCGAGCTTCAGTGCATCCACTTTCCATATCACCACATCCCTCCAAAAAACCCATCTATTACCGATTAGATTTGTTCTTCAAACTAGAGTGCCTCAGTGATATCTTGTGTTCCGCCATTTTTGTTTCAAGTAAGACCAACAGAGCCCATTTGTGCTCCTTTACCATTTCCTCGCAGTGTCGCCTAAAAGTGGGGTTGTTCGCACCCTTGGTATTCTAAATTATAAATTTAGTCATAGGCATACTGCATGGATTCATCCCTTGAGTTTCCCCTCCCTTGTCCATCTGAGGTTCCTTTGTAGGAGTCAGTGCCACTACAGCGGGCATCGAGGGACGTCCATTCCTCAAATTCAGGGTGCATGAGGGAAAGTGTCTTGGACACTGTACTATGAAGAGCGTCGTGGCTGTCTCTTCAAACTCCTTGATCTATAGATTCTCTAGTGTGTGAATCTCCAGCAAGTAAGCTTGCTAAGATTTACTCCATTTCCTGGTTGCTTTGTGTTAGCAGTTCTAGGTTGGAGTCACTTTAGGTCTGGCTTTGGCCACTGTTCTTGCTCCCTCTTGATTCTGAGTGCTTTGAAGTTGAGGGCTTTGTGGAACCATTTAGACAAACCCCAGGCTTTGATTGCTAGGAAGATATGGGTAGAAAGGGAAGAACAAGAAGCTCTGAAATGTCTAGCCCAGGAGTGCCCCTAATTCATGGGCTAATGCCATGTTGAGATTCCCGGCCATTTGTGCTCTTCTCAGCATTTCCAACCATATCTGCATCCCCAACCCCTCGATTGCATGATTGAGCCCATCCTTCACTATTCGGGCTAGGTAGCCTGGGTTCTGCACCAATACTGTTACTGTTCTACTTTCCACCATGGTTTGGAAGGTCAGCTATCTGTCCCTTAGCCCAAGTTCGGCCACGATGTTGGATGATGGCTGGGGGCATTGATGTCAATGCAAGTATCAATGGGGTGGCTTGATGAGGGTGTGGAGTTTGGTTGTTTGCCGTCATTTGTGGTGTGCTTTTTGTACATAGGTCCTCCCATGGTTCTATTAAAAGTCCTTTACCGTCCTTTTGTAGTGTTGCATCAAGAGCCTCTGTTGATGAGACTTCTGCTGTCATTTCTTGAAGATTTTCTTGATGTTTTTTTTGTAGTAGCCATGTTGAGTCAGAGGAAACGGTGGGGGGAGCTTGGTGGAGTGTGTGTACATGGCAGGATTGTTTACTTGGGCTGCGGTTCCCAAGTAATCTTTGCCATTAATTTGTCCTTGCCCATTAATTCAATTGGATTTGTTGGGGGTTTGTGAGATTTCTTCTGAATTAATGGCTTCGAGAACTCTGGCGTTCTCAAAACTCTCCTTAATGGCTATAGTTGGCCGTTGAATTTTCTCTCCTCCCTTGTTCCTGGGCCCCATGTTGCTAGCACCTATTCCTTGTGTGGTCCTAGTCCTTATAGTTTCCTTTGTGTCATTTGGACTTCTTTTCCAATTTTCATTCTTGTGCCCATAAAATTTTTGGGCTCGATCATTTTGGTAAGCTGGGCCCGGTTCATCTGGGTCATGCGAAGGCTTGTGCATGTCGATTGTAGACTTTCCCTTGTGGGTTTTGCTGATGTGTCTGTCCCATCTGATCCACCTTTTGATTATCAGATTTTTTCTTCTGAAAAATGGACTACCTCCCAGGGACCTTCGTCCTCTTGTGTAGATGCCATTGGTACAACCACTTGTTTGCCCTTTTCATGGGTCACTTAGATTTGGCAAGATCCCATTCTGTGTTCTATTCTTCCAAATTGTGTGCACATGATGCCTTCCCCTTCATAGATAACTTTTTGCGTATGTGTCTCAATTGTTACTTCCTTCTTGACAGGGGTGTTCAAGGGGATTTGGATGCATCTGTAGGCATATCTTCCCTAAGAGCGGTTGATCTACAAGTGTCTATTTTAAGCAGCACCCCCAATTTTTTCCCTAACCTTTCCAATATGTTTTTGTTGTAGAATTTCATAGGAAGTTAAGGTAGCCTGGCCCAAATTGCAATGTAGGTGATTGTTGAAGTCCGGGGGACGAAGTTGGGCTCCCATTTTCTTACTGATAAAAAGTTCCCTGCTATGAACCAAGGGGAACAAAAACAACAAAGTTTTATTTATATTTGAGAAGATAATATGAAGTTATAAGCAACAATAGTTATCTAGTGAACTTAGTGAAAAAAGAAAAATAAAATGCAATCACAAAGAGAATGTCTTTTACTTGCAAAGATCAAGCGAGGCCAAGTGAAAGTGAAAGCATATAATAAGGTGAGTTTGCCAGGAACTACAAATTTGAGTTTTATTTTTATCAATTCTATTGCACCACTTTAATTAGCATCATCCAAGAATAAGATATTTTAAGTAAACTCCATTGCACCTATGTACCAACAATGTATGTGTATATCACAATAAATCATTTACATGCATATAGGATAATCAGAAATCAACAAGAAACAACATAAAAGAATAGGCAAATTCACGGAAACCCAAAGGAGGAACTAACATATACCTTGCTGATGGACAACTACATGTGTATAATAACCAGTGAAAACTGCAAAAAAATAAAAATAAAAAAAAAGAAAAGAAAAAAAATCTCATCAAAACAAAGCTCCCACTTTAAAGCAGCAACAACTAAATTAGTAAGAGATTTGGGCTCTATTTCCTCTTCTCTCGTATCGATGATCACTACAGAGTTAATATTCTTATGAAAAATATAATGCAAATCTTATGTTAGCGAGGTTGCTCCAAGTAAAGGAATGAAGAACTTTTATTATCATGAATGCACAGGTAGAATTTTTAGCAGAGATGGCTTCATGAGGAACGGGATAATTAGGCCGATACTAATTATTATCAGAACACACTATCTTTCACTACCGGAGAATACATGGTGGCCTTCACCGTCGATTACAATTTTGGCAACATTTCGGAGGCCTAATTGATTAAAGTTTGAACTCTAGCCTCTTTTGATTTTGGCGGACTTTGTGGATGTGAAAAAATATTACTTGACTGTTAATAATGTAAGAAATTAGCAACCCTCAGACACCATGATTTCAAAAGTGTGAGTTCAAAGCTAAAAATCTTAAATACTTGACCTATCAAACTTAAGTGAGAAATCTGCCTCAATTCATAATATAGTTCATATCATACATACTCACTTATCTTCATCATATTTACAACATTACCGCAACATTAGTTGAAGTACACATGTCCTAAACAAGAGGAAAAGTTAACTTTAACCAGTCTCTTTGTCAACTTCTGTAGTGATAACAGCAAAAACAAACCCCGATTTTATCTTGCTCTCCTCCTTCTCATGTTTTAATTTTTTCGACAACTCATTAATCCAAACATTGCACCTGAAAACTCCTTGTCGTCATGTTAAACGTGTCAGTACTCACCCTTCCAATTAGACAATAAATGTCAAAACCAAACATCAAGAAATCAACAAGCCCACAAGATTTATGACTTACCAATGAATGCAAACCAAGTAGATGTACTATAATCCCATAACATGGGAACCTATAGCTAATCAATGAAGCAACCAAGAGACAGATAAAATACACAAAGAAAATAACACTTATTGACACAATGGTCAGGGACCCACATTCAAATAGCATGTTTGAAAACTCAATATCAAATTCTTATCATTGAACTATCTACCTTATGTTCTATTTGTTTTGTTATAAGATTATGAATTAACACAAATGGGCGCGCTAAAAAAATTTATGCATTATGGATAGTAATCGCTCCTCATAATAGTTTTGTTGGATGTATGACTTAAAGATGAATAGATATCTATGTTATTTGTAATACCCAAAGGGCAAATTTGTCTTTTTGAAAAAAAAGAAAAAAGAAGAAGAAATTAAAAGGGAAAAGGGGGGCTTCAGCCCCTTCCTGCGTGCAGCAAAGGTTACTGACCCTTTTTAATTCCCTCAATCAAAAATACCTCCTCCTTCTAAAAAAAATTTTGCGAAGATACTAATTCAATTTTCAATTGAAGGAACGAAAAACTTAATCCAAGAGAAACCAAAAAATTAAGGTAAGTTCCTAAACTTAGTCGTAGACCTAATTTGTATTTTCATGGCCAAAGAATTGAGGTTAAAAGTTAAAGAAAATTAAAGATCAAAGAGATAGAAAAATTTTTAAATCTCGATATGATGTAAAGCTTTGTTCTAATCTTCATCTACAGCCTTGTCAAAACTCTTAATCTAGATAATTTACTTTGAGTGTTGAAATTTAATGATAAGAGACAAGTAATTGGTAGCAAAGATAGTTTTAGATTACGAGTTAGATGAATAAGATGGTTAGATTATATACACACACTCACAGAAACACCCAGTTATTACTAAAAAAATAACAACATATTCGTTAAATCTCACAAGTGGGGTTTGAGGAGGTTAAAAGTGGATGTAGACCTTACTATTACATAGAGGTAGAAAGACTGTTTCTAAAAGACCCCCATCTCAAAGTATCATCCCCAAAAGTAGAGAAAACTATATATGAAACCAAATGACTAGAATAGAAAATAGATGATAAGTAAAGACAATAAAAATAATTAAATGAATGACGTACGATAATAACACAACATCAAGACACGACTACCTCCACGAACCTACAATAACACAGATCAATATCATTCTTATTACTAAAAAAATAAGCTTAAAGTAATTATTACATTATGCCAAGAGTGTATGAGATTTCCATAAAAGTTAATCCAAGTTCTAGAAAAATCTAATAGACATATAATTAAAAAAAAATCAAATGTACTTTAAGATGTGGGTTGAATTATTTTTCAAAAGATTATGAAAATTTTTTATTGTTATTTTTTAAAAGAATAGCTGCAAAAATCCAATTGTTTTATTTTGTTGTGAGTTAATAGTTAAAAACTCCATTAAACTTAATAGTTAAAAGCTCCATTAAACTTGAGACGCTTTATTAAATGCAAATCTTCATTATGAGAAGTCTTAATTAACTATAAACTTATTTTGTTATTAATTCACTTTCTTTTCTTTTATAAATTAATATGATATTTAAACTAATTACTCCATTTTTTCAATTATTAATTTAATTCTTAATATTTTTTTATTCATTATATTTACTAAAAATAACTACTTCAATATAAAAAATTATTATTTTAAAATATAATTAGTAACTTTACAAATAAAATGATGGATGACATATTTGCATATAAAGTAAACTATAACCATTTACTAAATTATAAAGAAGTAGCTCTTTGTTTTAATATAATATAATCAAATTTGCACTTTATTTGATTTTAATTGTATTAATTTAAATATTAAATTTAATTCAAAATTTGAAGATGTCAAACGAAATTTTGATGATAAAAAAACTAAAAAGAGTATTTTTAACATTATTTTACTTTGAAATTAATCAAATCAAAATTTCAAATTATAGTACATTGCTTATTTTATTTTTCAATTTAGCTTAATGTTATTGTTTCTTTTTTGGTCGAGATAATAATGAAAATATAATTTCATACTAACAAAAAAATCTATCAAGAAAAATAAATAGTTCTAGAAACATCTTTCTGTATATAGAAAGATGAACTAGAGTATGACCAAGAGTAAAAATATAAATTCATGTTAACAAAAATTTAGGGGTGGCAATTGGAGGGGGTTGGGTTAAATTTGAGCGGGTAATAATGGGTCAAGACCCAACCCAACCCAAATTTCTCGGGTCAAAATGGGTTGAGTCAAAACGAGTTGAGTAACGAATTATAGAGCGGGTCAAGATCCAACCGACCTAAGTTTTACTTATTTTATTTATTCTTTTTCAATATTTTAATACTTAATTAAATAATATTAGTTTTAGTTATGGTTATATACAACATATCAAATTAAAAAAGTATTGTAAAAATATTTTAACAAGATTTCTTTCAAGTCAATTCGGGTTGCATATCAACCCAATTTTAAATGGGTTAAGATGGGTTGGGTTGAGATAGGTTGAGCTAATAAATGAGTGGGTTATTAACCCGCCCAAACTTCAAGGAGTTGGGCGGGTTGAATGGGTTGGACTTAATTTTGCCACCCCTAACAAAAAACTACCAAAAATATTGATCTTTGAATATATAATGATTTGTGATTATCATATTATTTGATTTAATTTGATAAATAGATTAACTTCAAATCCTAATAAATTAATATTATTATGCAATAGCAAAAAATAAAAACGTTAGATCATAAAAGTTTCACAATATAAAAGTGAATGTTTAAAAAATTGATGCCTACAATATATAGGTTAAGTTGTTATAATAATATCTTTTGTGAATTGCTTTTTTCGCTGGGTAAAATAATAGGGGATATTGGGCCCGTGTACGACTGTAAGATTATCTAGTATAAAAATATGGGATAACTAAGCTTGTGCCCCTTTTATCAAAAGTGATGTGTTGTCAAAATATAGTATATTTGATGCTTAAAACTTAGGATGTTGTGTGTTCTCAATGTGACATGTATGATTTTTATGTGTTTTTTGTATTTATTTTACAGGAAAGAAGGTTGGCATGATTTTGGAAAAAATTGTAGACTTTTATGATATTTGAGGGTTTACGAGACCCTCTACGAGTCGTAGAGGTAGTTTCGTGAAGATTTTCAGTGAAGGATGAAAGTCTGAAGTTCAGCCATGCGAGACCTCTATACGAGTCGTAGATCATTCTACTAGTCGTATAGAGGGGTTTCGTGAAGATTTCTAGAGAAGGACCAGTGTTGCAAGTGAAGTATATGAGAGTGCAATACGAGTCATAAATTAGTCTACGACTCGTTAAATTGATTCGTGAAAGTGAAGTCCAAGATTCAAGATCCTGAACACGAGACCCCAATTATGACTCGTAACTTGAATTACGAGTCGTAGAAAGTCGTCGACCAGTATTTATATTTTTTTAGGACTTGTTTGTAAATACTCTAAATAGTAATTTTTAGGTTATTATTCACAAAACATAGTAGAAAGGACGTCATTAAAGTACTTTGTAGGGTTTTATACTTGGAGACAAAATATTGAAGAGGGGAATGCACTTGTGGATTCATTGCATCTTTCAATCTTGTGAGTCTCAATAAAATTTGGATTTGCTTGTTCTTCAATCCAATTGGGTAAGTGATTAATTATGTCTTCTCAATTCATAGTTTCTTCATCTACCCATAGCATGAATAGCTAAATCCACTACTTGGAGTTCTGGGAACCATGAAGATCTAACCAAATAAATCCAGATAATTTGCAATTCTTGGAAGAGTATTTACATGTATTAGTCAATTCTCTTTATTTTGTATGTTTTCTAGTGGTGATCAATATTAGAACTTGCCTAGTGTTACTTTCCCGATCCAGGTGGTAATGAATAGCAAAAGAGATTAGTTAACAGGATTCGATGATGTGTTCTCATCTAATCAACCGAACTAGACCAAGGGGAGCTGGGACTACGGGTAATGATTAGTGTTGCACACTATAAAGATGGGCCAAGTCACATAGTGAAATTCGCCTCTCACTTTGACCAAAGGGTTTGGTGAACTTAAATTACCGTCCTACATGCTATACTCTAGTCAAGAATTGGGTTATCGAGGGATATTGAGTTGGTGAATCATGCGGAACAGAATTCTCAAGTTGCTCTCCATTATTGAATGTTTCTTGTTTTAGTTACTTTAGTTTAATTTCTTATCAATTATTGCAACTCCCCTCCCCACCTTTTGGGGAATTGAGTTAGTTAATACTTGAATTGTTTATAAGTAAATCAATTTGGAAGTCTTCATATTCTCTGTGGGATTCGACCCTAACCTTGGTTAGGTTTTATATTTGGCAACAACTGCTTTATCCTCCAAAAGAGAGGTGTAACTTGGGTGTGATCAAAGATTATAGCACCAGTGCCGGAGAATATGGCTAGACCTTGATTGAATTCACTAGTAATTGTAATTCGAGTGTTAATTTCTTAGTTCCCTTATATTTTACTTTTGTTTTTGTTTTTATTTTTGTTTTGTTTCTTTGCAGTGTATACTAGGTAATGTATGTCCAATACTAGGAGTCAAGACAATCCTTTAACTCTACCTGATTCAGAGATCCAACGAATTAAAATAAGAATGGCTCAAGAGAATGCTAACATCGCGGGTAATGTAGTCTTGAATCGGAATGTTAATGATGATAATCGGAATGACAACCCACCTCCTTTGGAGAATATTCCACAGCCTAGGTACTTCAATGACAATGTCTACCAGAGGAACCAATATAGATTAAACCCTATTGCTATGGATGTGACCCGGGCTATTGTGTTGCCACTACTACTGGCTGACAACAAAGTTCGCTGTTTCTAGTGGGCTACTTCAAATGCTGCACAACTATGGATTATTCGAGGGCCTACCATCAGAGGATCAACATAGCCACTTGCACAATGTGAAATTTGTTTGCAAGAGTGTGATGGGGACACAAAATCTATTTATGGATATTGTGGGACTTTGAGTTTTCCCATTATATCTGACGGGCAGTGCTACGTTATGGCTATCTGAGCTCCGACAAAGTTCAACCACTAGTTAGGCAGGTTTGCAGAAGGACTTCTTGGAAAGGTACTTCCCTCGGTCGAAGAAGCTCAAGTTAAAGGATGAGATTAACAATTTTGAGCAACTTCCTGGTGATTCAATTAGTATTATGTGGGAGCAGTTTACTAAGTGTTTGAGGAGTGTCCTTGACCACAAGATAGTAGATGATGCCTTGGTGAAGATCTTTTACCATTCCCTTGATGAGAATAGCCAAGCTTGTGTCGACAGTATTGGGGGGGCATGTTTTTAGATTAACCTTTGCAAGGATTGCTAAATAGATGGAACACGTGGTCAAGACTAATCATGCATTGGGACAACGAGATAGAGCTTCTAAGAAAAGTTCATGTGTTGTTAATGTTGGTTAAAAGCAAGATGAAATCAATGAGGAGATTATGCAACTTGCTCAACTCCGCACAAGCATGGATGTGGTGATCAAGCAGAACCAGGAAAGAGTGAATGCGGTAGTCCACCAACCTACACGTGCACTTTGTACAATGAGCCTTATTATGATGAGGATGCTTGTTTTGTGAATGATCAGACAGGTGGTTCCTGGACCAATACCTAAAGGTCAAATCAGGACTATTGGCGCCAAGGTCAAGGAAACCAAGGTTGGAACTATGCTGGAGATGGAACTTATAGAGATAACCGAGGTGATTATTATGAAAGGAATAGGGGTCCTAAAGCAGATTAGGGCAGAAGAGATGCTTTTAGGAATGGTCCATATGTGCCACCACATAACTGAGATGTCGGTACAAGCAATTCTAGAATTGAAAAGATGTTTGACCATTTGTTGAAGATGGTCGATACACAAGATGAAACACTAAGAGGCATGAAGTATGACATTTCACGCACTAATCAAAAGATAGAGTCTCATTCTGTGGCCATTAAACAGCTTGAGCAACAATTTGGTCAAGTGTCTACTCAGTTGAATCAGGGTCGGAAGGTTACATTACCTATTAACATAGTTCAAATCCAAAGAATAAAGGGAAATGTATGGCAGTTACCACTAGAGATGGCAAAAGTACCATTGATCCTCCTATGTCAATTAAGGTAGAGGATGTTCGTGAGAAGATAGTTGCAGATAAGGATGTGGTTGAAGGAGATGACTGTGTCAAAGGTGGGTGACTGCGGTAGCTAAAGAGCCACAAAAGTATAAGACTTTCTCAAGGCCTCCTCCTCCTTTCCCTCAAAGACTCAAGAAGACGAAAGAGGAAGGCAAGTTCAAACACTTTGTCTCCATGCTTAAGCAACTATCCATCAACATCTCTTTGATTGAAGCTTTGGAGAAAATACCTGGTCATGCAAAATATATGAATGACTTGGTTACTAAGAAGCAGATTATGAGTCAAGAGCTTCCTAAAGAACTTCAACATTGTAGTGCTATCACTACTAAGTTATCGACTCAAAAGCATGAAGACCCAGGTGCTTTCACTATACCTTGCACTATAGGAGATTGGAGTTTGCAAGAGCATTTGGATGCTAGTATCAATTTAATGCGTCTTGCGAGTTTCAAGAAGCTTTGTTTGCACACCCCTACTCCAACTAAAATACGATTGCTAATTGATGATAGGACAGTCAAGAAACTTGTGGGGATACTCTACAATGCATTTGTAAAAGTGGAAAAATTCATATTCCCTGCAGATTTTGTGCTTTTTGATTATGAAGTTGATTTTTAAGTCCCTATTATCATGGGCAGACCATTTCTGGCCATAGGATGAGCTTTCGTGGATATGGACTCCGGTCAACTCAGATTTAGGGTAAATGATGAAGAAGTTGTCTTTGATATCCGTCAGTCTATGAAGCATTTGGATAAGCTGAAAAGTGAGGTTCGGGAAATTGGTGAAGTATAGTAGCCAATTTGTCTAAGTCGTGCCGCGACGATAAATCAGGTACTACTTGGGAGGCAGCCCAAGAATTTTTGATGTTTTAGCTTAGTTTTGAGTTTATGTTCAATATTTGGATTCTTAGGTAGTTGTTTGATTGTGTTTTGCTTGCTATTTTTCACATTCTAGTTGCATATAGGGTGCAAGTGAATTTTATGAAGAGTATGCAGGTATTGGGCTAAGGCAGCGATTTTGCTGAGAAATGCATCAGGTACATTTTCTATGAGTGGACTAATGAGTCGTATTTCACTTTACGACTCGTAATCCCATCTCGTAGAGATTTCTAGTGAGTCTGAGCAGTGTTCACTTGACCGACAAGACAACTTTATGACTCGTAGATCAACCTATGAGTCGTGAATGGGGTTCGTGAACTTAGGTAAGATTCTGAATTTTCTAAGTGTTGAGAGGTCTACGAGACCAGGACTTATGAGTCGTAGATCTATATATGACTCATA
>JAPFFP010046180.1:0-11152 GCA_026153255.1 Solanum medicagineum
GTTTATGAAGTTATAAGTATGCATGTTCCCCTTTTGAAATCATTTATGCATGAGAGATTACACTATGGATTTAAATAGGGAATTAATTATGGTTTTACTTCAACTTCATATTATAAGTGTTGATTTTAAATGGAGTCTTAATTACCTATGTCATCTCCTCGTTGTTCATAGCAAATGTATTCATGTACACAAATTATTTTGAAAATTATGTTATGGGTAAGTCCAATTTCGTTTTAAGGTATGATTTTGATAAAAGGTTGGTCATGACAATATTGTGATTACATATATGTCTTTGATTTTGGCTCTTTAAGCATTTTGGGTATTTGCACCATTTTGTATATGAATAGGCTATTCCTATGCATGAGTATATAGACTATGAAATTATATTTTGGCCTTTAAGCCTAAGAATGCATTGAAATGAATTGGAAAATGACTATTGCCTCTTTGAAAGTATGTACATGTATATTATAAGTGTTCTTGTGGGACGACGACTTAGCTTGTTGTGTTGGATGGTCAACTTTGAAAGGGCATATCTCTTAATACACAATGGATTGGGTGTCCCACGACCTATCAAATTAAATCTCTTTGAATTAGCTTTCCAACGCACTTGGTTTTACCTCATTTCGAGTTCGGATGAACGAGTTATGCCCATTTTCATGGAACTCATTTGTGTAGAAATTGCAATTCCAATGAGCAGTCCGTTTTGGTCCTATTTTCTCTTGACTTCGGTGAAAGACTTTTAAGTCTTGGGACTAAGGGTTCCCACACTTGAAAATACATATACTTAGCCTTATTTCAACCTCATATCATCCTAAACATTCCCCAATACTCACCAAAACACTTAGCCAAATATTTACCCCCAAATTCAAGTCCCAAAACTCAAGACCAATCTTAAGGATTTCTTCAAGGATTTTATTCAAGCTTCAAGTCTACATCTTCAATCTCTTTGAAGGGTTCTCCAAAGCTAAGGTATATGGTGTTGAACTACTGGGTCCTTCCACTCATGATGCCTAAACCCTCTTTTACTTAATAATGCATGATTTAATGTTGACTTTACATATGGGTCTTGTATATTGAGAAATTTACTGCACAGTGATTTTAGTTCATGAAAGTATGGTTGTTTTAGCATGTTTTGAGCTTTAAATCTTGGATATAATGTTGGATTTGATGTGGGGTTTTGATGTGAATGTCTTGGGGGTGTTGCAAGGTGTTGATTGATGGTTTTATAAAAAAAGATTCTTGCATGATTTCATCTCTAAATTACATGGTCTTTTACCCCTATTACACCCCCCAAGGTGTTTGATAAAATGTCCGATTATAGTTTCTTGAGCAAATGAAGGCCCAAAGCATGAGATATGATATGGATGATGTTATGATGATGAAAAGAGCTTATGTATATGATATAATTGACTATATGAGATGAAATGAGCTTATGCATATGATGAACTCTATATAAAATGTTGCATTAGACCATGCCCGATCCGGGGGGACAACCGAGATAGGAGTTCATACTTCTCCACCTAGTGATGGGGCGACATCATCACTAACTGAGATGGGGGTTTATACTCATCAACCGAGATAGGGGTTCGTACTCATCCACGTAGGTGATGGGGCGACATTATCACCAACCGAGTTGAGGGTTCGTACTCATCCACCTAAGTGATGGGGCGTCATCATCACTAACCCCAAGGGGTTTATACCTTGGAAATCTAGTTTGGTCTCTTCTACACATATGATATTCTATATGAGCATGGATTACTTAAACATGTTTTACTTATGCATTGATCATACATGTCATATTGCTATATTATGCCTATTGCTTATCGTTATGCATTTTGGATTATGATGCTTATCTCTTGTTGCATTGCATCCCACATACTTAGTACATTCAAATGTACTAATGCATACTCTTACCTACATGATATCACCATGTAGGGACAGGAGCTCCTATTGATTCTTCTTGTGGCTAGATGGATTGTTCAAGTTAGCCTTTGGTGAGTCCTCCATTCTGGGGACAAGGACTATTCTCTCATATTATGTATTAAGATTCTCTTTACTTTATCATACACTTATGACTATAAGGGTGAGCTCGGGTGAGCCCGGGTGTATGTCTTGGCCCCCGCCATTATCTACGTAGTAGATGTGTTGTTGGAAAAAGCTATGTATTTATGCTATGAGTTGATTCTATTATCTCTTGACTCTATGTTACGACAAGTTCTCCCTTAGTCCCTTTAGCCCTTACTTACATTCTTCAATTGTCAATTAATTGCTTACACGACCAAGGATGTATAATGATATATTGTGAGGCTTGTTTGGGGTCCCTTCGGGTTCCCCATTCGCCGGTCACATCTAGGCCCTATTTTGGGTAGTGACAAATGTGTCACCTAACTTGAGGTTACACTGGTCGTGTAGCACTCCACGGGTCATGTGGAGTGCCCGTAAGATGATACTTAGTCTAAAAATTGGGATTGGAACACTTGGGAAAAAGTTATAGTCATCGTCACTTTGACGGGCCACTTTTACGGTCTGTGTGGTGTTACACGGTCCGTGTAGTGGTTCTTTGAATGACACTTAGAGAAGAAAAAGTTGCCAAGCCACCCCATGCCTAAGGATCACGAGCTGTCTGACCTACCCCGGCCCGTCAAAGGTGCCCATGGCACCACACTTAGCCAAAACTCCTCCCAAGCCTACTCTTCCTCACTTGCACACCCTCCACGACCAGCCACACGGTTAGTGGCAAGCTACACGGCCCGTGCCATTGATTGTGTCACATGCCTTATACCAATAATGGCTTTTTCCAGCTCAAGGCTGCCCAAACGGCCCGTCCAACACCTCACTATCCGTTTAAGAGCCTGTGTGGTTTCACTGCACGGGCGGGTCTGACAAAAATGGTCATAACCCCTTTATTTGACCTCAGAATAAGGTAAAACCAAGTGTGTTGAAAATTATGCTCATTTAAATTTGACCCTTGCATGAACCAACACCCAAAACTCAACTCGTAGGGAAGCCTTGAACTTGTCTAAGTACTAGAAGTCTCCCATGACCCTAATACACTCCCCTCCTACACAATTAAGGCTTGAAATACCAATACATATGAGCATGGAGTTACGGGGTGTCACAATTTATTGATGATATCTTGATGTATTCCCATAGTGAGGAGGAGCATGTGGATCACTTGAGGATGGTGTTGCAAATCTTGAGGGAAGAGAAGTTATATGCCAAATATGAAAAATGTGCGTTTTTGTTGAAAGAGGTTTCCTTCCTAGGTCATGTGGTGTCGGGTGATGGTATTAAGGTGGATTCTAAAAAGACGGAGGTGATTAGAAATTGGCCTAGACCTTTGACTCCATTGGACATTAGAAGTTTCTTGGGTTTGGTGGGTTATTACCGGAGGTTTGTAAATAGTTTCTCTTCTATTGCTTCTCCCATGACTAAGTTGACCCAAAAGAAGGCAAAATTTGTATGGACCGATGAATGTGAAAAGAGTTTCTAAACCTTGAAAGATAAGCTTGTCTCCGCTCCTATCTTATCTCTACCGGAAGGGTTGGAACGGTTCGTTGTGTATTGTGATGTCCCAAGAATTGGTATGGGTTGTGTTTTGATGCAAAATGGTAAGATGATAGCTTATGCCTCTAGACAACCTAAGGTAAATGTAAAGAATTATCCTACCCGTGATCTTGTATTGAATGCCGTGGTAATTGCTTTGAAAAGATTGTGTCACTACTTGTATGGGGTTCATGTTGATGTGTTCAATCATAAGAGTCTCCAATATGTGTTCACTCAAAAAGATCCAACTTGAGACAAATAAGCTGGTTATAGCTTCTTAAGGATTATGATATGAGTGTGCATCATCACCTCGGTAAGGCTAGTGTTGTGGCCGATGCTCTAAGTAGGTGTCTATGGGTAGCCTAGCTCATGTTGATGATGGTGACAAAGAGGTGGTTAGAGAGGTTCGTCGGTTGGCTAGATTGGGGTTAGGTTGGAAGAGGTTGATAATGGTGGTGTAGTGGTTGTTAATAGCTCTAAATCTTCATTGATTGAGGAGGTGAAGGCAAAGCAAGGTCTTAACCCCCCTTGGTAGAGTTTAAGGCCTTGGTGAGAGATGGCAAGGTGGAGGTTTTGTCCCAAGGAGGAGATGGTGCCCTTAGGTACCAAGGTAGGTTGCGTGTGCCCAATGTTGATGACTTGAGAAAGAAGATTTTAGATGAAGCTCCTAATTCTTCCGATTCTATTCACCTTGGTTCTACAAAGATGTATAGAGATTTGAGGGAAGTGTTTTTGTGGGATGGTATGAATAGAGATTGCTAAGATTGTATTCGATTGTCATAATTGCCAATAAGTGAAAGCCGAGCATCAAAGGCCGTGTGGCCTAGCCCAAGATATAAAGATTCCTACTTGGAAGTGGGAGGAAATTAACATGGATTTTGTGGTTGGGTTGCCTAAGACTAGAAAGCATTTTGATTCTATTCGGGTTGTGGTTGATAGAATGACAAATTTGGCTCATTTCCTATCGATTAAGACTACTTATGGTGTCGAAGACTATGCTAGATTGTACATTCATGAGTTGGTTAGATTGCATGGGGTACCTTTGTCTATCATTTTGGATCGTGGTGCGTAATTCACTTCTCACTTTTGGAGGTCCTTCCAAAGAGGTCTTGGTACCAAGGTAAAGCTTAGTACGACCTTTCACCCTCAAATGGATGGCCAAGCCGAAAGAACTATCCAAACTCTTAAGGATATGCTTGGAGCTTGTGTTTTGGAGTTTAAGGGTAGTTGGGAGGAACATCTTCCACTCATTGAGTTATCTTACAACAATAGCTATTATTCAAGTATTGGTATGGCTCCTTTTGAGGCTCTCTATAGTAGACGTAGTGGGTCCCTAGTTGGATAGTTTAAGGTGGGGGAGATGACTTTGTTAAGCCCGAATTTGGTTATGAAGGCCATGGACAAGGTGAGGTTGATAAGGGAAAGATTGATAACAGCCCAAAGTAGACAAAAGTCCTATGCCAATGTGAGGAGAAGGGATCTTGAATTTAGGGTTGGTGATTGGGTCTATTTGAAGGTTTCACCTATAAAGGGTGTGGTTCGTTTTTGTAAAAAAGGTAAATTGAGTCCAAGATTAGTGGGTCCTTATAGAATGTTGAGGAGGATTGGGAAGGTGGCCTATGAGTTGGAGTTTCCCAATGATATAGGTATGGTTCATCTTCCATGTGTCTATGTTGAGGAAGTGTGTGGGTGACCCAAGTGCTATTGTGCCTTTAGATGTGGTGGGTGTTGTTGAAGACAATTTGACTTATGAAGAGGTTCAGGTAGATATTTTGGATAGACAAGTGAAGAGGTTGAGGAACAAGGATGTAGCTTCCATTAAGGTTCTTTGGAGAAACCAACAAGTTGAAGGTGCCACATGGGAAGCCGAGGCGGACATGCAAAAGCGATATTCCTATCTCTTCCACTCCACTTAAGCCTAAGGTACTAATTTAAGTCCCATATATGATTTCAAGTCTTAAGTGTCAGCCCTTATGTCATTTGCATGCATTCATGTTTATGTTGACAAGTTTGTAGTGATTTTGACACTTATGTTGAGATTTTTGAAATGATGTTTAAATGCATTTGTTGCACTCATGTGTTAGGGTGAAATTATCTTGATTACTTATCTTATATACATTTCTTCGACATTTGGGGACGAATGTTCTCAAGGGGGAGATATTGAAACACCCCAAAAGGTTCCCGAAAATGTGCCTCGAAAATGCCCATAATCGTAATTTCTATATATCTCAAAATTCGTGTGTAATGTCAAAAATCCAACTTCATATTCATGATCAGGGGGTAAAATTGAGTGGCAAATGGGTATAACCCTAATTTTAGAGCAACCGTAGCAAAATTTCATTTTTCAAAGTTGACGAAAAACAATACGGATTCGTGCCCCTGGCACGACATGGCCAGGGCGCTGACCAGTGTTATTTGTTGCCAGTTTTTTTTTGTTTTTGTCTAACGTTTTGGGGCCTTGGGGTTAAGCCTTTCCATACGTAAAGACTTCTATACTTAGTCATTTTCAACCCCATGTCATTCAAGATATTCCCCAAAACCCTCTCTAACACTTAGCCAAATATTCCACCTAAATTCAAGTATCCCAAACTCATCTCCGGATCTCAACAAATTCATTCAAGCTTCAAGTTCTCATGTAAATCTTCATCAAAGAAATCCCCAAATTTGAGGTATGTAGGTCTCAACCATTGGGTCCTTTCACCAATGGTGCCCAACCTTCCTTTTTAAGTAATTGTATGTTTTCAAGTTGATTTATTTATGGGTATTTCTTATTATGAATTTGATTATGAACTATGTTGGGGTTTCATAAAATGTTGACTATTTAAGCATGTTTTGAGCTATGAATCTATGATCTATGATGAGGTTTGATAAGGGCTTTCAATGTATCTTGCATGAGGGTGTTACCAAGTGTTGGTGGGTTGATGTACATTAAGGTTTATCATATGATTTCACTCTTGAATTGCATGATTTTGAACTAGCATTACACACCCACCAAGTGTTTCATAAAATGTCCGGTTATGGATTCTTGAGTTATTGATGATCTATTGTATGACCTATGTGTCAAGTGACTTTATGATGATGAAAGGAATGTTTGTATGTGATGATTTCATGAAAAGTATCTATGGTGTTGCAAGTTGACCATAACTTGTTGAGGGGGCGATATGCCTCGACCACTTTTTCGGGGGGTGCTATGCCCGTACCACTATATTGAGGGGTATATACCTTAATCGCCTTGTCGGGGGGTGATAAGTCCGTACTACCATGTTGAAGGGTAGATACGTCAATCTCGTTGTCGGGGGGTGGTACGCCCGTACTACCAATTGAGGTGTAGATACCTAATTCGCCTTGTCGGGGGGTGGTATGCCCGTAGTACCAATTGAGGGGTAGATACCTCAATCGCCTTCTAAGGTTGTCGTATGCCTTGGATTCCAAGTACTAGTTTACTTGGTCTATGATTGTGGTATCTTCTAACACACATACTATGTTCTATATAAGCATGTTTTACATCAAGCATTTATCATGCATGCCATGTTGTTAATATACTATCTTTTGCTTATGATTATGCATTTTGACTATGTTGCCTATCTCTTGTTGCATTGCATCCTACATACTTAGTACATTTAAATGTACTAACACATACTTTATGCCTACATGATGTTACCATGTAGGAACCGGAGCTCCTCATGATCATCCTCCACGTGGCTAGTTGTGACATTTTGAAGATAAGCTTTGATGTGTCCTCAAGTTCGAGGACACTAGCTATGCTATTATTGCTTATGATATTTCTTTATGTTGAACTCTTGTTACTAAAAGGGTGAGCCCGAAAAGTGTCTTGGCCTCCGCCTAATCTATGTTAGAGGTGTTGTTGGACAAGTGATGTAATTATTCTTGAGTTTTGACTCTTCTATGATTTATGCTATTAAAGACTTCCCTTAGTCCCTTTATCCCTATTTGTACTCTCTTCTTGTTGTTTAATTGCTTCCGCGACCAAGGATATGTAAATGATATTTAAGAGGCTTGTTTGGGTTCCCTTCGGGTTCCCATTCGCTGTGTCATGTCTAGACCCTAGGCTCGGGTCGTGACAATTTTGTCTAAATCAGAGTATTTTAAAGAAGAAGGAATGGTCTAATGGGCCCTTGTACTTGTAGTCGATTATATTCTGAACCCTCCTACTTAACCATTTGCCATCTAAACCCCTCAAACTATATCAAACTCTACTTTTTAAACCCAACTTTTGACATGGCATCCTATATGGCAAATGCAAGCAAGGAGTGCATGAAACACACACCTTTGGAGCGTGAAAAACTAATAACGGTATAAATTAGGTCTTTAAGACCCCCATCTTCTTCCTCCTCTCAACATTAATGCTCTTGAACATCACCAATATTGGGCAAATTTCTTCTTCTTCTCCTTCATCAGATTTTTTACTCTATTAAAATTTTTCATTTTTTTTGTTCGTTCTATTCTTCTCTTCTCTTCTCTTTCCCAGTCATGCATTTTTATTTCTTCACTTTGTTGATTTTCACCATGACAATTTGTTGTTGCTATTGAGGACTTCATGCTGAACTTAGGATGTCAAGGAAACCAACTAATCCTAGAAGAATGTTTTGGAATTGCTAAAACTATACCTCTGTTAATGGTTGTGGATTCTTTCAATAGGCTGACGCTAATGATACAACAAGCCAAAAACAATATCACATCAACAACACGACAATGACTTCGGAACAAAGAAGACAGGGAAGACAAAGAAGACAAGCAAGGCATGAGAGATCAAGACTAGTATTGATGTCACTGTTATTGTCATTGTTGTCATTTGGTTTCTATCTATTGTTTTTAAGATTTATTAATTTTTACCTTCAATGTTAATGATAATAAAATATCAGTTTTAGAAACACTAATCTTCAATCTAATGATAGGTATATAATGTCTTATTATCACTGAGAATTCAGAGACAACTTCATAAGCAAAAAATAACCACAAAGTCTATAATCACTGAGAATTGAAACACAACTTAATAAGAAAAAATTAAGGACAACGAGTTATAATCACTGATAATTCAACACAACTTCAGAAACAAAAAGTAAGTGTTCAACAATAACTTATCAGCGGTTGATAATGAAGTTACAACAAAAAACAGCTGGGATCAAGTCATTAAGCTAGACATAGACAAATCTATTGTGTTCCTTGAGTGGTTGGTGTGAATTGAGTGTCTTTTGTGGCTTGAGCGCTTGTAGATGAGCTTGATCTTCTGCAACTCCCTTCTTGTAGTTGCCTTTTAGTAAATGCAACTCTTTTTCCCTTCCACCTTAGACCATAGGATTTGTAACCAAGATCAATCTTTGTAGGAACTGAGCTAGTCATTATAGGACTATTGTCACGCACTGAGAGGGTACCCTAGGCGTAGCCGACATTTAAAAATCATTGCTGGTTTCCAAGCGAACCACTTGCCTCAATTTACTTATTCAATTAGCGGAATACTTAATGAAACAAAAGAAAGTACTCAAGTGGGCGTTCAAATTCTCATGTAAAATAATTTTCAAGATATCTCATATTAAAATAACTCAATGTTTCAATTTAAATAAATAATATTGGTTTTCCAAAATAGACTCTAAAAATAAGACAAACTCCACTTTACTCTATTTGACTTAGTCTATGAAGCCTTAATCAACTCATAAGAAGGTGCCAAGATATGTTCAAGGCTGCCTTAAGACAATTAAAAAAAACTAAAATAAAAGGGTTCCTCCGGAAGCAAGGAGGTCTCACCACTATCTGGGACTGAATAGATCTTCAACGAAGTATCTGCTGAGAATCTCTAAAAAGCACAACTCAACCCAATATGATATGCAAGTTTAAAAATTAATATAGTAATATAAAACAATACCTTTCAAATCAACTCAATCATTTGCAATTTCATTAAATCAAATTCAATTTTCATCATCAGGGAGTTTCTTTAACCGACAATCACTACTATATAATCGAGTGATAATACAATGCTTTGCACTGCCATTGCCGCAACCGTCCAATACCTTGCCAGAGCAAGGGACAATTCAAATTATTGGATCGACAAATTAAGTTCTCTTTTGCGACAAGAGACGCTAGGCCTCCATTCTACACTGGATACGTAGTTTATAGGACTTAAGTTCTATGAAATTTTACCCAAGTCGGAGCAAGTACTGCTCCCAAAAATATGTTCTCGTATCTATTAACAATTCAAATCATCTCATCAAGTATCAAATTATGGACCTTCTTTTTTATCAATTCAGTTTTATCTCAATTCATCAACACTTTCAATTGCAAATCATATGCTTTTCATAAAAATAAATATTCTTCAAAAGTCATACATATCTCATCAAAACTCTCTTCTCAAAACAAAATTTAACTCAATGCTCATACTCCTTTAAGATCAAAGTTCATGCTCTTTGAAACTACACACACACACACACACACACACACACACACACACACACACACACACATATATATATATAGATAGATAGATAGATAGATAAAAATACTAGTTCAAATCACTCTTTTCATCAATGCAAAAAAATCATCACCCTTGCTAAAAAAAACATGCATAACCTTGATTTAAATCAAGTACTTTGTATAATGCATTAAAATTATGAATCTCAATATCAAATAATGTATGAAAAAAATTATGATCATTAACTCAACTAGGGTTCATGGGAAAGTAACCACGAATAGCATTTTAAATATTAAAATAATAATAACTTTAAAACACCATTATATAAAACTCAAGATAAGGAGAATTGACTCAATTGGAATTCAAAAACTGGGTTTTTACTCAATTCAATATTTAATAAAAAATAGAAACTTAGATGTGGGGCACGTGGACGACCTCAATCCAACGCTATAAATGCCTTACATACCTAAAAAGATGGTATTATAATCGAACTTGATGAATTCTAGCTTTCTTGGAGAAAAGCTTTGATCTTGGAACCTTGATGATTGTTCTTGAGAAAATAAATTCTCTTTGTAGCTCCCTTAGAGTGGAAGAACTTAAAAAAAAAAATTGGTTGAAGGACTTGTCATTGATTCTTGATTCTTGAGTTGGAATCTTTAGAGTTCTGGATGAAGAACCCTAATTCTTGAAAAAGAAGGATCAAAAAATCCTTTCTTGGAATTCTTAAACTCGTTTTCTCGAAACTCTAGGTTATAATTTAAGATTTCTCTTAAGATATTCATCAATAGATGAAGAAAATTGGGTTGAGAAACTTAGAATTTATGGAGAATATCATACCTTGATGATGGATCTTGAAAGCTAACCCTAACTGGATGATTCTTGAGCGTTTATGTTTAGGAGCGAAGGAGTGGTTTTATTTTTGAAAAACTGACTTTTATGCATTTGGGACATTAAAATAAACCCACAAAGTTATAGAATCAATATACCCTCATAAAATAATAAAAAAGACATCATTAAATTGTCCAGAAGAGTCCGCATCTAGTCCACGACACCGAGCTATCGCGAACTTCGGACAACTCTGTATATCTCCAGTAAAATGGTCATAACTGTAACAGCCCGGACCCACACGTGCATATATTGTCCGCTTTGCCAGCCATGGGTCGCCCATACGCCCATGCACCA
>JAPFFP010046181.1:0-33609 GCA_026153255.1 Solanum medicagineum
AAAAGAAATCTTTATTGGTTCTACCTCCTATTTTTTATGAAGAGAATGAATCTTTTTCTCGAAGGATCAGAAAAAAAAGGGTCCGGATCTCCTGCGGGGCCTTTGGGTCTTGGGCCTACGTGTTCCCATGCGTGAAAGTTCCTATACTTAGCCTTATTTCACCCTCATATCATTCAAGACATTCCCAAATACTTTCTCAAACACTTAGACAATATTTCATCTCCAAAATTTCAAGTCTCAAAAATTCATCCAAATCTTAAGGTTCTCATGCAAGCTTCAAGTCTCCATCTCCAATCTTTTTCAAGGATTCTCCAAAGACAAGGTATATGAGTTTATTTCATGGGGTGCTTTGACCAATGATACCCAAGCTCTCTTTTACGTAAAATAATATGATTTAAAGTTGATTTACTCATGGGTCTTCTCTATTATGAATTTCACTGCACACTATGCTGGGGTTTCATGAAATTATGGTTGTTTTAGCATGTTTTAAATTATGAATATAAGATCTATTATGAGATTTAATGAAGGGCTTTCATGTATATTACTTGAGGATATTACCAAGTAACTATTGATAGTTTTATGTTGAATTTCTAGCATGAATCCAATCTTGAATTGTATGATTTTACACTAGCACTACACACTCCTTTAATAAAATGTCTAGGTGATGATTTCTTGGGCAATTGAAGGTCCAATGCATATCTTATGAGTTGAATGACTTTATGATGATGAAAGGAATGTATGTATATGGTACTATCTCTATAGTGTTGGGAATCGACCAAGTCTCACTCGAGGGGTTATAGGCCCGATAACCTGTTGAGGGGTTTGTATCTCGATCGCCTTGCTCTAGAGGTGGTAGGCCCATGCAAGTATGTCGAGGGGTTTGTACCATGAAAACCATGTTAGGGGTTTATACTCCATCAACCATGTTAGGGAGTTTGTACCCATCAACCATGTTGGGGGGTTTGTTCCTCATCAACCTATTAAGGGGTTCGTACCTCATTCGCCTCTCCAAGGGGTGGTATGCCTTGGATATGCACTAATAATGGCCTCTCCTTACACATTTGTTATGTCCTATATATGCATGATTTTAATTCAAGCATCATTCATACATGCCATATTGTTATGCTTACCCATTGCCTATGTTAAGTATCTTACTTATGGTGCCTATCACTTGTTCCATTGCATCCTATATACTTAGTACATATAAACATATTAACACATACTCTATCCATACATGAAGTCACCATGTAGGAGCCAGAGCCCCACTTGACCATCCTCCTGCACGTGGCTTGTACGACTTCTCTCAAGCTCTTTGATGAGCTGTCTATTTCGAGGACAATGTTTATTATCTCATACTATGTTTGACTATCTTCTTTTATGTATATGTTTACTATGAGGGTGAGCCCGGTAGCTTGTCTTGGCCGCTGCTAAGTACTTAAGTTTCAGAGGTGTTGCTAGACATGTTTGAATATGTTGTGAGCTTTGACTCTCTCTTGACTCTTTATGTCTAAGATATGGAAGTTGTCCCTTAGCCTCGTTGTCCTTGTTTACTATCTCTTATTGTATTTTATTGCTTCCATGACCAATGATGTGTAATGATATGTTAAGAGGCTAACTTGGGGTCCCTTCGTGTTCCCCAAGCGTCGTGCCATGTCTAGGCGATAGGCTTGGGTCATGAAAAACATGGTATCGGACCACTACATTGTTAGATCCTTGCGTCCAACACACTACATCTATTAAAGTCTTGTTCATGGTTGTGTTATGAACCAAAACTATGATATAAAGGCTATGAGGGGTTTAGGAAATGTTTCCCTTCTTATTACTCTATGTCATGTTATAGAAGTTGAGATAAGGTTTTCCCCCTAATAGTTGTCCTTTGCTATTCTAGATCATGCCTAACATGAAGGGAAGATGAGCCCGCACACCTAAGAAGTAACCGGCTAATAGAGAACTCGGGGATTTGCTCACTTTGCTTGCATAAGTTGTGGCTAATCAAGCCAACGAAGGGGCCCAAGCCCCTTATGTTCCTACACCATCATCTCAATTGAAAGATTTCATGAGGATGAATCCCTCAGAATTCCATGGATCAAAGGTGAATGAGGACCCTCAATAATTCATTGATAAGGTTTACAGGATTTTAGCTATCATGGGTGTGAGGTCAGAGGATAAGGTGGAGTTGGCGGCCTTCCAACTCAAAGAGGTAGCAAAAATATGGTACAATCAATGGAAAGAGGAGAAGGAGGTCAATAATGTGGTACTTTAGGAGGAGTTCAAGACGTCTTTCCTTAATTGGTTTTTCCCTCTTGAGCTTAGGGAAGCCAAACTGGTGAAATTTATGAATTTGAGACAAGGGCCTATGAGTATGAGGTAGTATGCCCTCAAGTTCAATCATCTTTCAAAATATGCTTCACACTTGGTGGCCGACTCAAGATCTAGGATAAATAAATTTGTGATTGTCTCAGTCCGCTATATTGATTAGTGACATGGATTAGTCCTGTTTGATGACCTATGCCGAACAAATGGAGGAGGAGAAGTAGAGGAAGAGAAGGGGTCATGAGGCCATTAGGGAGCACTTTTAGGGAAAGTTCCTTACTCGAAAGGGCGGCCAGTTCCATCAAGGCCAAGGGTCTTCTCATGTATTTCATAAGAGGGTTGTTGATGATTTTCCAAGGGCCTAAGGTGTTGTGGGTGTGGTTCCAATTGGTGGATGTCCGAAATGTGGTACGGGTCATAGTGGCCCATGCTTAAGGGATACTAGTGCATGCTATGAGTGTGGGGAAGTTAGGGCATAAGATGTTGGATTGCCCTCGAAATCATAACAAGGTTAAGGAGGTTCATCCACAAGGAGCAAATGTGGTTCCTTTGGTATGAGGTGACCGACAAGATGGTGCCCCAAGGCACAATCGGTTTTATGCTTTACATGGGAGGCAAGGGGTTGATGCGGTGCCCGACATTGTTACCGGTATGTTGAAAATCATTGATTTTGATGTGTATGCATTGATTGATCCAGGTGCCACTCTTTCTTTTGTTACCCCTTTTGTTGCCAAAAAGTTCCATGTTAAATTCGAATTGTTGTGTGAGTCATACGAGGTGTCTAATCCTATTGATGCATCTATTGTTGCTAGAAATTTCTATAGAAATTGTCCCATTTGCATCTTGCATAAAATATTGCCTTGTGATTTTGTTGATTTGGACATGGTCGAATTTGACGTTATTCTTGGGATGGATTAGTTGCATGCATACTGCCTCTATTGATTTTAGAACCCGCAGGGTTAAGTTCCAATTACTAAATGAACCCATCCTTGAGTGGGAGAGTCACGATGTGATGGTCAAGGGTAGGTTCATCTATTTAATTAAGGCCCGTAAGTTGATCTCTTAGGGATGTCTTTATCATGTTGTGGGATGTGAAGTCCAAAGTCCTTCCCATAGAATCGGTTTAGGATATAAATGAGTTTCTTGATGTCTTTCCAAATGACCTTCCTGGTGTTCCTCCCAAAAGGAAAATAGACTTTGGTATAGACCACGTTCCCGATACTAAACCCATTTCTATTCCCCCTTACCATATCGCCCCGACGGAGTTAAAGGATTTGAAGGAACAATTGGGGGACTTGTTGGAGAAATGTTTTATTAGGCATATCCAATCACCTTGAGTTGCACCGGTGTTGTTTGTGAAGAAGAAAGATGGGTCTCTTAGAATATGTATTGACTACCGGCAACTTAATAGGGTCACCATCATGAATAGGTATCCTCTTCCAAGGATTGATGATTTGTTTGACCAATTGCAAGGGGCTATTCACTTCTCTAAGATTGATCTTCGGTCCGGGTATCATCAAGTGAAGGTTAGGGAGTGTGATATTCCTAAGACGGACTAGGTATGGGTATTTTGAGTTTGTTGTGATGTCACTTGGGTTGACTAGTGCACTAGCTATCTTCATGGATCTTATGAATAGGGTCTTCAAACCCTACCTTGATTTGTTTGTTGTGTTCTTCATTGATGATATTTTGATCTATTGACATAGTGAGGAGGAGCTTATGGGTTATTTGAGGTTAGTATTACAAAGATTGAGGGAAGTGAAATTGTATGCTAAAAATGAGAAATGTGAATTTTGGTTGAAAGAAGTTGCCTTCCTAGGTCATGTTGTGTCGAGGGATGGTATTAAAGTGGATCCTAAATAGACGGATTTGATTAGAAATTCACCATGACCATTGACCCCGTCGGATATTAGAAGCTTCTTGGGCTTAGAAGGTTACTATCAGATATTTGTGAATGGGTTCTCTTTTATTGCTTCTTCTATGACAAAATTGACCCAAACCAAGGCTAAGTTTTTGTGGACCGATGAGTGTGAAAGGAGCTTCCAAACCTTGAAGGATAAGCTTGTGTCCGTTCTTATATTGTCACTACCAGAAGGGCTAAAGGGTTTTGTGGTGTATTGTGATGCTTCTAGACTTGTTTTAAGTTGTGTTCTAATGCAAAATGGTAAGGTCATAACCTCTGCTTCTAAGAAAGTCAAAGTGCATGATCTTAAGCTAGCCGTCGTGGTATTTCATGAAAGATATGGCATCATTATTCGTATGGGGTGCACGTTGATGTGTTCATCGATCATAACAGCCTCCAATATATCCTCACTGAAAAAGATCTCAACTTGAGGCAAACAAGGTGGTTAGAAGTTATTAAGGACTATGATATGAGTGTGAATTATCATCCCGGTAAGGCTAATGTGGTGGCTGATGCTTTGAGTAGGGTGTCTATGGATAGCCTAGCTCATGTTGATGGTGGTGATAAAGAGATGGCTAGGGGGTGCACCGGTTGGCTAAATTGGGGGTTAGGTTGGAAGAGGTTTGTAATGGGGGTGTTGTTGTTGTTGATAAGGTTTATAAATCTTCATTGGTTGAGGAGGTGAAAGTTAAGCAAGATCCTGACCCTGCTTTGTTGGAATTAAAGACATTGGTAAATGATGGTAAGGTGGAGGTTTTCTCCCAAGGGGGAGATGGTGCCCCTAGGTACCAAGGTAGGTTGTGTGTGCCTTGTGTTGATAGCTTGAAAAAAGGATTCTTGATGAGGCTCATGTTTCTTCTTATTCTATTCACCCCAGACCTATATGATGTATAGGGATATTAGAGAGGCATATTAGTGGGGAGGCATGAAGAGGGACATTGCCAAATTTGTTTCCGGTTGTCATCGTTGCCAACAAGTCGAAGCCCAGCATCAAAGGCCGGGTGGCCTAGCGCAAGACATAGAGATTCCTGCTTGGAAGTGGGAGGATGTTAGTATGGATTTTGTGGTTGGGTTGCCCAAGACTAGAAAGTGTTTTTATTCCATATGGGTTGTGGGGTATAAGATGACAAAATCGGCTCACTTCCTACCGGTTAAGACTACATATGGGACTGAATATTATGCTAGGTTGTAAATTCATGACTTGGTGAGGTTGCATGGGGTTCCTTTGTCTATCATATTCGATCATGGTGCATAATTCACTTCACCCTTTTAGAGGTCCTTCAAAAGAGTTATTGGGACCAAGGTAAAGCTTTGTACAACCTTTCACTATCAAATGGATGGGCAAGCTGAAAGAACTATCCAAACACTTGAAGACATGCTTAGGCCTTGTGTATTTGAGCTTAAGGGTAGTTGGGATGATGATCTCCCATTGATTGAGTTTGCATATAACAATAGTTATCATTCTAGTATTGGTGTAGCTCCTTTTGAGGCTCTCTATGTTAAACGTTGTAGATCACCCGTTGGTGGTTTGAGGTTGGAGAGGTGGCTTTATTGGGTCCGTATGTGGTTATGGATGCTATGGAGATGGTAAGGATGATTAGAGAAAGATTGAAAATAGCTCAAAGTCGCCAAAAGTCTTATGCCGATGTGACGACAAAGGATCTTAAATTCAAGGTTGGTGATTAGGTTTATTTGAAGGTGTAACCCATAAAGGGTGTGGTCTATTTTAGTAAGAAAGGAAAGTTAAGCCTTAGATATGTGGGTCCTTATAGGGTGATGAGAAGGATTGGTAAGGTGGCCTACGAGTTGGATTTGCCTAGAGAAATAGAATTGGTTCATCTGGTTTTTCATGCGTCTATATTGAGGAAGTGTGTGGGTGCCTCTTCATGTTGTGGGGGTAGTTGAAGACAACTTGACACACAAAGAAGTTCCAGTAGAGATCTTGCACAGACAAGTGAAGAGGTTGAGGAACAAGGATGTTGCTTCCATTAAGGTCCTTTGGAGGAACCAACAAGTCGAAAATGCTACTTGGGAGGCCAAAGCGAATATCCAAAAGTGATACCCTAATATTTTCCATACCACTCAAGCCAAAATTACTAATTCTAAGTCTTCTATGTGATTTCATATCTCATGTTCCAGCCCCTAAGTCATTTGCATGCATTCATGTTTATATGTCAGGTTTGTGATGATTTTACTCTTATGGTGATATTTTTAAAATGATGTTTTGAGTGTGCTGATGCATTCTTGTTGGAGCTGACCTCTTTGTCATTACTCTTCTCATGTATGTCTCTTTAACATTGGGGGACAAATGTTCCCACGGGAAATATTGAAATGACCCCTAAAACGTGCCCGAAAATGTGCCTCAAAAGTGCACGGATCATAATTTCCATATATCTCAAAATTCGTGCATGATATAGAAAATCCGACTTCATATTCTTGTTCAGCAGGTCAAATTGAGTGGACCGTGGGTCTAATACCAATTTAAGAGAAACCATAGCAAAATTTGAAAATCACAAAAATACGATTTCCATAAACGATCAGCGACCCTGGGGCGATGCGCCAAGGGCACGCTGCTGTGTATTTTTGTGGCGAGTTTTCTATCTCAATCCAAGGCCTTTGAGTTTTGGGCCTAAGTGTTCCCATGCGCGAAAATGCCTATACTTATCCTCATTTCGCCCTCAAATCATTCAAGACATTCCTAAATACTTTCTCAAACACTTAGAATATATTTCATCTCCAACATTTAAAGTCTCAAAAATTCATCCGGATCATAAGGTTCTCATTCAAGCTTCAAGTATCCATCTCCAATCTTCTTCAAGGATTCTCCAAAGTCAAGGTATGTGAGTTCCTTTCATGGGTTCCTTTGAACCATGATACCCAAGCTCTCTTTTACCTAAAATTGCATGATTTAAAGTTGATTTACTCATGGGTCTTATCTATTATGAATTTCACTGTACATATGTTGGGGTTTCATGAAATTATGGTTTGTTTAACATGTTTTGAGCTATGAATCTAAGGTATATTGTGAGATTTGATGAAGGGATTTGATGTATATTGCTTGAGGGCGTTACCAAGTAACTATTCATTATTTTACATTGAATTTTCTAGCATGAATCCACTCTTGAATTGCATAGTTTTACACTACCACTACACATCCGTTAAGTGTTTGATAAAATGTCCAGGTGATGATTTCTTGAGGAATTGAAGGTCCAATACATGTCTTATGAGTAGAATGAGTTTATGATAATGAAAGGAATTTATGTATATGATATTATCTCTATAGTGTTGGGAATTGACCAAGCCTCACTCGGGGGGTTGTAGGCCAGGGTAACCTTGGTGAGGGGTTTGTACCTCGATCGCCTCGCTCGGGAGGTGGTAGGCCTGTGCAACCATGTCGAGGGGTTTGTACCTTGATAACCACGTTGGGTGGTTTGCACTCCATCATCCATGTTGGGGGGTTTGTACCTTATCAACCATTTTGGGGGGTTTGTACCTCATTAACCATGTTGGGGGCTTTGTACCTCATCAACCTATTGACAGGTTCGTACCTCATTCGCCTCTCCAAAGGGGTTGTAGCCCTTGGATAAGCACCAGTAATGGTTTCTCAATACACATATATTGTGTTTGATATAACCACGGTTTTACTTCAAGCATCATTCATACAGCCATATTGTTATATGCTTACCCATTGCCTATGTTATGCATTTTGCTTATAGTGCTTATCACTTGTTGTATTGCATCCTACATACTTAGTACATTCAAATGTACTAATGCATACTCTATGCCTACATGATATCACCATGTAGGAACTGTAGCCCCACTTAACCATCCTCCTCCACGTGGCTAGTATGACTTCTCTCAAGTTCTTTGGTGAGTCCATTTCAGGGATGATGTTTATGATCTCATACTATGTTTTAGGACTATCTTGTTTTATGTATATGTTGACAATGAGGGAGAGCCTAGTAGCTTGTCTTGTCCTCCAGTAAGTATCTAAGTTCTAGAGTTGTTATTGGGCATGTTTGTATAAGCTATGAGCTTTGACTCTTGCTAGGCTATTGATGTTTATGATATGGAAGTTGTCCCCTAGCCCCGTTGTCTCTATGTACTATCTCTTATTGTAATTTATTGCTTCCATGACCAAGGATGTGTACTGATATATTTAGAGGCTTGCTTTGGAACCATTCGGGTTCCCCATGCACCGTGTCACATCTAGTCTCCAGGCTTCGATCGTGACTATGAGACCTCGATTAGAGGACATGTTCTAGTCTATAGGTCATGGAAAAGAGGTTTCATCTTAGAATATTTTAAATCCTCCTAAATTGTCTCTAGTCCTCAACCCACGACAAGACTTATGGCTCATAAGTCAAAGTACAAGCCATCTGGTATCTTGTATACTCAACTTCGGAAATCAATATTTTCACCAAGTCTGGCTATCATTCCATGAGCACAAGATACAGCCCATAGTAACCTCTTAACACCCACTAATACTTAGAAAATTTCCAAGATTCATTTCTTAAGCACTTTTACGCCTTGCCAACATGTGGGTCCTTACATATACCCACAAAACTACAGATCTTTGTAGCTGAAGTAAGCTTAGTACATTCTCTCACAACCTCAATCTTCGTTATATCAACCTTGATGCCCTCCTAAGACACCACATTCACTAGAAATTCTACTGAAATGAGCCAAAGTTCACAATTAGAGAACTTAGCACAAAACCTCTTGAGCCTCTAAAGCACAATCCTCAAGTGTCTAACATGGTCAGCCTCTATCTTGGAATAGACCAAGATATCATCAATGAATAAAATCACAATGGAAACCAAATACGGCTAAAATACTCCATTTATCAACTCCATAAATGTGGTAGGTGCATTGGTCAACCCAAATATCATGACAAGAAACTCATAATGACCATACATCATTCGATAAGCAGTATGAGGATTATCGGATGATCTAATCCTTAACTGATTATACCCATCCTCAAATAAATCTTAGAAAACACCCCTACACCTTGATATTGGTCAAACAAATCATCAATCCAGGGGTGGGGATATTTCTTCTTGATAGTCAACTTGTTTAACTGTCTATAATCAATACACATTCTCATTGACCCATTCTTCTTTTCATCAATAGAACTGGAGCACCCCATGTTGACACACTAGGTCAAATGAACCCCTTACTTAACAAGTCATAAATCTTATCCTTTAACTCCATTAATTCAGCAGAAGCCATAAGATAGGGGGAAATAGAAATGGAAATAGTTCTGCCTTAATATCAATGGTGTAATCAATGTCCCTATCAAGAGGGATCCCCTAGGAGATGGTAGGAAAGAAATCCATAAATTTATAAATAGTAGGAATAGACTCTATAGCAGGTGAATCAGTAAATAAAAGCTAAGTAATATTCTAAAAACCCTATCAATCAATCTATGAACCTTGATATAACAAAGAAACTTTCTAGGATAAGACCCACAAGAACCTTTCCTCTCAACTCTTAGTCTACCCGGCACAACCAAAGTAACCGTCGTAGCAAAATAATCAAGAATAACATGATATAGAGACAACCAATCCTTACCCAAAATAATATCAAAATCAACCATGTCAAGAATAATATTGTCCACCCAAGTATCACACCTTCCAAAGATATAAGGCATGATCAGTACACCTAATCCATTATTAAAGGCTCTCCGATTGCGCTAGAAACATCCAGAAGCATAAGCATATGTTCACATAATAAGTCAAACCAAATAGAATAGTATGTGGATACATAAAAATAAGTAGAACCAGGTTAAAACAACACTAAGGCAGACTAATAGCAAACCAGAACAATATCTATAATAACTGTATTTGAGGCCTTTGCCTTGGGTCTACACAGAAAAGCATAACAACGAGCACCATGACCTCCACCTGACTAAATTGTGCCTCCACCACCCGACTTAACTGCTACATTACCCACATCCCCACTAGGAGCATGACCACCTCTACTTGATTGAGCCACGTTATTTAGATAGTGCTTTGGACGTCTAGTTGGAGGTGCTAAATCCTTAATAATTGTCACTAAATAGGTATGGTGTGGCGCAGAATGAGTCTAGAAAGGACACTTTCTGAGCATGTGGCCAGGATCTCCATAATAAAAACAAGGCCTGGGAGTAGTCTGATAATGTGAAGAACTGGAGGAATCTTGTAGCCGCTCTGACTTGTAGATCTCCGACCACAAGATGAATCGGAACCACTATCAATAGCTAGAAAGGCAGCATGCACTAGAGCCCGATGCTATGATGTACTACCATACCAATGAAACTCTCTACCTCTTGAAAAAGAGCAAGAATAATGACTAGAAGCTTGGGCCCTCTTAGGACACCCAAACTCATCTCAGACCATTAACTCTGTCTCCTTGGCGATACTCACAATAGACTAGAAAGAGGCTCCCTTATGAGCTAACCTGAATACATAGGACCTAATATGAGAAACCATACCTAGCTCTTACCAATTCTCAGACACTCTCTTCCTCGGTAGGAATCAAAGATATGGCATGGAGTGATAATTTATAAAACTGGGCCTCATACTCTACAATGGTCATACTACGCTGAGTCAAACTCTCAAATCTTATTTGGCTCTCCTCCTGAAGATCTAAGGAATGAATTAATCATAATGCCTATGAAAAAACACTTTGGTCAACCGAGCGGGATCCAACTATTTTAGACCTCATATATGTCATCCACCACTCTTTAGCGATGTTGCTGAGCTGAACAACAATAAATCTAACACCCAAGCATCAATTTGGCCAATGGCCTTCAACATTTAATGGTATAAAGTCAAGAACTCATAAGCATCCTAAACCTTACCACCCTAAAACTGGGGTGGTTTCATGTTCTGAAATTGATCATATCTTAACTGATCATTGGCTGCAAGTAAGGCTCAGGAGCAATTTGTACCTGTATAGGAACTAGTGGTGGCTGGCCTACTTGAGCATGAATAGTAGGACCCTTAATAGGAGCATGTCTGTATACCCAAATCTATGAACTTCCAGGGGTACCTATGGCACTCCAAGTCTATGCTAGACCCGAGAGTACATCCAACACTCTCAGGAAAGTATCCTATAATAATGGTGAAGTTGCTTGCTCTAGAGGGACCTGATCTCCTATAATCTCAAGCTTGAGCTCGGGGGATATACTCCTCTAATAGTATCGGGCCGATGCTTCTCCTTGACCCCTACCCCTTCCTTGGCCTCCAACTCTATTCACAACCCTACCCTTAACTAGGACCTTAGTAACAGTCTTAGGGGTTGGCTGATGTCGCCGAAGTTACACCTCTTTTTTAGAGGATAAAGCGATCGTTATCAAGATATATAACCTAGTTAAGGTTAGAGGTGAACCCACAGGGAATTCATAGATTTAAGAAAATTCACTAATTTGTAATCTGAATAGCTAACCAACTTAATCCCATAGGGGGGGGTTGCAATAATCAATAAGAAAATAAAACTAATTAACTATTATGAGAGAAAAGTCAATATGGAGAGAAACTAGGGCAATGTACTCCCAAAGATTCTCCAACTCAGTATCGCCGGATAACCTAATTCTTTTCTAGTAAATAGCATACAGGATGATAATTTATGTTCACCAAGTCCATTGGTCAAAGGTTAGAGGTGAATATCACTATGTGACTTGGTCCATCTCCATAGAGCATTACCAACCAATACTTATTAGTCCCAGTACAACCTCCCCTTGTCCTAGTTTAGTTGATTAGAAGAGAACACATCAATCGAATTCTATTAATTAATCTCTTTTCCTATTCATTACTACCTTGGTCCAATCAGCAACACTAGGCAGGTTCTAATGTTGGCCACTACTAGAAAACATGAAAAACAAAGAGAGTTAATTAATAAATGCATATACACATTCTAAGAATTGTAAATTATCTGGTTTTACTTTGTTAGTTCTTCATGGTTCTCAAAACCCTAGTTGTGGATTTAGCTAGTCATGCTATTTGTAGATGAAGAAATTATGAATTGAGAAGATATAATCAAACACTTACACAATAGAATTAATAACAAACAATCCAACTTCAATAAGAATCAAAGCTTCAAGATCAAATTAAATCACAAGTGTTCTCAAAGACTGTCCAAAATGATCTTAAACTTTTCTCTCTCAAAATATTGAATTCTCTAAGTACTAGGCGAAAACTTCTGAAAAATAACCTAAAAACCTATTTAAAACAATTAAAATTCAAGTCCTAAACAAAATAGGAGAACAGGTCGGCAGGCCATATGAAAAGTCTCTTACAAGCCATATTGACTTCTATGGCCCGTAATCGAGGTCTCGTACTTAGCTGCTGGAATTTTTTACTTCAACTCTACGACACCCCTCTACAACTCATAAAAAATTTTATGACCTGTAAAGGGGGCTTTGTCTGATGAAATTCATGAAAGTCCAAGTCTCTGATTCTCATGGCACGAATCCTCTTCGACGACTCGTACACTCCTCTACGACTCATGTGCATGTTCATAGAATCAACTTCATAAATCAGCCCCTCACTGGAAATTTTCATGAAACATCCTACAACATGTAGAATGATCTACGACCCATAGAGATCTCGTATAACAGCAAAATTCAACAACTTCTGCAATTTTCCCAAAAACTATGCGCAATATGTAATCCTACAAATAAAAACACAAAATGCATAAAATCCACTAATATCGCATTGAGAACACACAAAATTCCAAGTTTTAAGCATCAAAAGTGTTATAATTTGGCAGCACATTACTACCCCGTCCCTAGAAAAAGTTGATGCTCTAGTCCTGGTCATCTGTAAAGAGAAATGCTACACTCAGCACTAACTCAAGACTCTGTACACAACTGATTTTGAAGAAGTAAGAAATTTCCTAACAATCTCCATACCCTATCAAAGATAAGTAACGGACGTTTCATGCCAATCCTTGAGTCTCTATTCGACTAGGCTTATTATCACAATCTGCGCCTGGAGCCTAGGAGTAACATGGTGAAATGGAACTCAAAAGTCCACAAACAAGTCTCATTGCATCCATATACACCTCATCTGTTTGGAAGCGCATAAATAAATAACAATCATATAGTTCTAAGGGGAATGCGGCTTTGAACTCAAGCTATGAGGATGTCATATGGATAGGGATTTGCATGGATTCACATAGCACATAGCACATAAGAACGAAGGAGCGGTAAATATGACTCATGCTATGGTGATAGAGGAGACTTAGGACTTTTCACATTTCCACATCTCATCATGAACATATCATCATAACAGTAACTACATGAGATAGACATAATCATAGTCTCCATAAGAAAATAGCATAACACATAACAATCTCGTACGTAGAGTTTACATGACTTCCAACAATACCTCTAAGTCATAGAATAGGATGGGGCTAAGGCATATCCTGGGCTCATGCTCAAAGTAAAGACATAAATTGAAATAGCATAATAGGTAGATAGAAGGTGGGTCTTTTCCTCGAAATAAAGGACTCACCACTAGCAAGCTCACAATCTAATCTAACTGCTAAGAGATGGATGAAGATAGTATCTAGTCTCCACAAAGTTTGATATATAGGCAAAAGTATGCATTAGTACATTTGAATGTACTAAGTATGCAGGCATGCAAATGCTTATGAACTTATTAACCTACAATCAATGTTAGATGCCAAGGGCACATCTATAGAAACAAGTATATAGAATGAATATAATATCAATATTTCATGAAATCCATGATGCATGAATGCCATATACTTCAACATATAGGGATGTGAACTCAACCGATAAAACACCAAGCAAGCAACTACTTGAAATTACGTTGTCTGCCTCACACTAGATAAAAGGGTGGTTTACTTACCAAAGGTAGATCCTTGTCATAATCATCCCTAAAAAAGGGCATAAACATGAACCTATGTTTGGCACATAGTTGTGGGACATGAGGATTTATATAAGGACCCTTCGGGATAGTCTCCCTCACACAAGTCCACTCAGTGCTAAGTCATCGTCCCACAGAATACATATATGTATATGTGCTTGGAAAAAAGCCATAAGTCTTTTCAAAATCATAATCATTCACATCTAGGCTTGAAAACCAAACATACTTCATAATCATGTATACTTGGAATAAAAGATAAATCATACTTCAATTCATGAATACATGCATATGAGTAGCTCACTCATATTTATACATAGTGGTATAAACACACCCATGGTGCACTTGAGCCATATTATAGACATTATGTGATCACATTCTTGGCATACCCATACTTCTCTTGAAAATATAGTCATAATCATAATTGCTTCTTTACCCACATCGTAAATCTTATGAAAATCAATGTTCACACATTCATATGCCATGAGGAATGAATGAATAGCATGGGTATTAGGAATTCATAGTTAAATCATCATAATATAATGAAATCATAGTAAATCCATGAAGAGATCAACAATTAAACCATACTTGAAATTACCTATGAATAAATTCATAATTTAATGGGACATGCATATCCAAACCTTCATAAAATCAATGTAACCCAACATAATAGAGTTTATATCCTATTTAAAACATCAATTAAATAAAGCCCATAACTCAATTTAATCAAATCAACACTAACATAAAAGAGTCATATTAAAAGTAAACTTAGAATTCATAAATTAAGAATTAAGAAGTTTTGGGGTCTTCATGATTGAAAGAGATGATGAATCAATCCTACATAGCTAGAAAAATTAGGATGGAATTAACTTGATTTGAAAGCCCTCTTGAAACCCAAGCTGAAATCCTCAATAGAAGACCTAAAGAGAAAACTTAGGAATTGAATTCTAGAGTTTGAGCGTAATGAGAGTGAATGAGTGTAAAGAGTGAGTATAATTTGATTTCGGGGCTTAGGATAGTATCAAGGTCCTAAAAGACCTTTAGATAAACCAAAATTATGAATATACCATTAATGAAGCAGACTTTAAAAAGTGTCTAGGGTACAAGACCTAAAGAGAAAACTTAGGAATTAAATTCTAGAGTTTGAGCGTATTGAGTGTGAATGAGTGTAAAGAGTGAGTATAATCTGATTTCGGGGCTTAGAATAGGTACCAAGGTCCTAAAAAGACCTTTAGAATAAACCAAAATTATGAATAGACCATTAATGAAGCAGACTTTAAAAAGTGTCCAAGGGTCCCGTACAAATACAACACTGGTTTATATAAATGTTCACTGATCGTAAAAAGTGCATGTGAAAATGCCTCCTTTGACACTAAGAAAAATTTAGACCAAAGATATTTCCACTGAAGGCTTCACGTTCTGTACAAAGGTTAACTGGTCGTACAACGGTCTGTGAAAATGCCCCAAGTTCTGAGATGGTACTTTTATACATAAAATGATATTTTGGCGAGAGGGGTTCACAAGACCCCCACACGGCTCGTAGTAGGTTTCACGAGCCCCCACCATAGCTCGTGGTGGGTTGCACAACACATACAAGGGTCTCTTGGAGGAAGCCATAGCCAAATTCTTGGCTTGAAGGCTGGGACACTGTCACGACCCAAGCCTAGGGCCTAGACGTGACGCGGCGAATGGGGAATCCGAAGGAACCCAAAACAAGCCTCTTAACTTATCATTACACGTCATTGGTGGCAGAAGCAAATAAAAGACATAAAGAGTAAGAGTAGGGCAAAAGGGATAAGGGGAAATCTTGCGTAACATCGTAATCAAGAGACAAAGATTCAAAGTTTATATCAAAGATACATAACATGTCCAACAAACACCTTTAATACTTAGATAAGAGCGGCGCCTAGACAAAGTAATCGGGCTCACCCTCATAGTCAAAATATAAAATAAAGAAGTGTGTCTCAATACATAATAAGAACAACATAGACTAAGGTTCCGAAAGTGGAGGTCTCACCAACAAGCTTGAGTAGTACCGATCTAGCCAAGTTGAGGAGAAGGTTGATCAACTTGGGCACCGATTCCGACATGGTGATATCATGTATGCAAGAGTATGCATTAGTACGTGTGAATATACAAAGTATGTAGGATGCAATGCAATAAGAGATAGGTACCTTAATCAAAATGCATAACAATAGGCAATAGGCATAATATAATAATATGGCATGCATAATCAATGCATAAGTAAAGCATGTTTAAGTAATTCATGCTCATATAGGATATCATATGTGTAAAAGAGACTAATCTAGCTTTCCAAATTACAAACCCCTTAGTAGGTTGGTGATGATGCCACCCCATCACTTAGGTGGTGAGGTACAAACCCCTCACCAGGTTGATGAGTACAAACCCCCATCTAGGTTGATGATGATGCCACCCCATCACCCTAGTTGTGAAGTACAAACCCCTCACTAGGTTGATGAGCACAGATCCCCATCTAGGTTATTCAGGCTCTTGGTTATTCCCGTCCCCTCCCTGATTGGGCATGGTCTAATACAACAATTTATGTTAAATTCATTATATACATAGGCTCATTTCATCATCATAACATCATTCATATCACATCTCATGCTTTGGACCTTTAATTCCTCAAGAAACCACATCCGGACATTTTATCAAACACTTGGAGAGTGCATAATGCTAGTATAAAACCATGAAATATAGAGATGAAATCATGCATGAAAACCCATTGTAAAACCATCAATCAACACCTTCGAACAGCTTCCAGCAATACACATCAAAACTCCTCATAAAATCTTACGATAGACCCAAGATTTATAGCTCAAAGCATAGCAAAACATTCATAACTTTACATATATTTAACATAGTTCATAGACATGTTCATACTAATAAACCCATTTGTAAAATCCACTTTAAATCATACAAATTGAGTAAAAGGAGGTTAGGGCACCACAGGTGGAAGGACCCAATGGCTAAAACCTGCATACCTTAGCTTTGAGGAAACTCTTAATTAAGGTTGGAAATGGAGGCTTGAGGCTTGAAGTAAATCCTTAGTTCCAGATATGGGTTTTGAGACTTAAATATGGGAGTGAAAAATATGGCTAAGTGTTTGAGTGGATATTGGGGAATATTTAGGATAATATGAGGCTGAAATATGACTAAATATAGGTAAAAACATATTTGGGAACACTTAAGCCCAAGACCCAAAAGTCTTGGACCGAGATAAAAAACTGGACATAAAAATGTATAGGAGTGCGCCCTTGGCGTGTCGTACCAGGGGCACGGATCATCTATGGAAATCACATTTTTGCAATTTTTAAATTTGCTGCGGTTGCTCTTTAATCGGGGTTAGACCTTTTTTACCCCAATTTTGACCCCCTGAACAAGAATATGAAGTCGAATTTTCGATATCGTGTGAAGATTTTAAGATATATGGAATTTAAAATTCTAAGCATTTCGCGGCACATTTTCGGGCACTTTTTGGAGTCATTTCAAGCGCCTACCACAAGCCCTTTTCACAGCTACTGGTAAGGACCACGAGCCATGGGAGGTGCCATGGAGAGCCACCAGACCTAAAACTCCCTCTTAACTTAAGGAATGAATAAAGCCAAGAGTCACCCCATGGTTTCCCCCATGGCTCTTGGACCTCTCCATAGCTCGTGGGAATGACCCTGGAGAGGGACCTTGGTCAAAATCCTCTGAAACTCAATTTTAAGCATCATTAAGGTCTCCCAGGTCGGAGTTTTTACACATGTACACATGTGAGACCTACGAACCTAGGACTCTGATATCAAATTATCACGGCCTGATTTTGGTGGTGATGGCACTTGTCTTTAACCCATCAAGACAAGTAAGCCTAGATAGATCACAATAATATAAAACAAAATAATGCGAAAACTAAATCAAGATAACATTATGAATAAGAAGACTATAAAGAATAAAGACATATCCAAACTACAAAACCATCCCAGAACTAGTTATCACATGGTACAAGCCTCTAATATATCAAAATAAAAAGAAAGATATAAGTTCTAATAGTATTTGTCTCTCAAATAGAACAAAACTAATAGTAATATCCAATAGTCTAGAGAGTATACCAGAGCAACAAGGAACTACCTCTCAGCTATCAATTGCTCGATCATCAAGGAAGAGAAGAAGGGGAGCATTAGCAAGATTTAAGCTCTGTACCTGCTCACATATGTAGAAAAACAAGGGTGAGTACCAAGGTATCTGAAAATCCCAAAAAATGTACTTCGAAAATCCAACTTCATATTTTGATTAGGAGGCAAAATTGAGTGGAAAATGGGTATGACCCGGATTTTAGAAGACCCGAAAAAAATAATTTTCACAAATTTTTTGAAACCAGTAGTTGTACGCATTTGGTCCATGACGCGGACCCATCAATTTTCTATATTGGACTAAGGGCATTGGGGTCATGACCCCATGCCCAAATGCGCGTGAATCTCCTATACATAGCCATTTTTCAACTCTATATCACTCAAAAACCCTCTCTAAAACCTCTCCAACACTTTATCAAAATTCCCATCCAAATCCAAGGATTTCAAGCTCACATTGGATCTCAAGCACTCAATCCTAGCTTCAACCCTCCTTCAAAGTTTACATCAAAGAATCACCAAATTTAGGTATGTGGTTCCATCCATTGGGTACTTTCACCCATGGAGTCCAATCTTCCTTTTTATGAAAATTTGCATGAATTCAAGTTCTTTTACTTATGGGTGCCTACTATTATGAAATTTGAGCATCAATTATGTTGGGGTTTTATCCAATATTGTTGATTATGCATGAATATCTAATTTAAGTTTATATTATGAGATGCTCTTTGTGTATTGAGACATGCATGATTTGATCTATGAAAGCTATGAACTATGATAAACTTTTGAAATGGATTTAATGATACTCAAATTGGGGTTTTATTACTATGTTGGTGGGTTGATTTTAAATTGATTTACTGATCTTGTTACACTCTTGAATTCTATGATTTTGAACAAGCATTATATCCCCACCAAGTGTTTGTTGAAATGTCAAATTAAGAATTCTCAACTTATTTTCATGTTTTATAAGTCAAGTGACTTTATGATGAGTAACAATCACATGCCGAAAATGACATCGACAATATTTTGACCGGTTGAAACCTGGGCCCCACATATCAATATCTCTCTCAAAACCCTCGATCAATAGTAAACTCAATCTAAAGTATCAATATTTCTTTTTCATTAACAAATAATCAAATCCTTTTTCCTTTAGCTTTTCATCACAAATGGATCATCAAGCAAATCATGTCGTCATACTACAATAATCATTTTTACAAGTATAAAAATAGGCAAGATGTCTATATTGCATCATTTATTCATGATTCATCAATTATTTTTAATTTCTTTCAATGTTTGTGTCATCATCAACACCTTGCATAATCATCACGATTAATAAATCAAATCTTCCAAATACCTTTTGTCATCATAGTTTAGGACAATTCATTATAAAAGTTAAGTCCTCATTTCACAAGTATTTAACTCTATAATTTCCAATAATATCTCAAAATAAGCATTTAGTTCAATATTTCACATAAAGTAATTCAATTGGCAAGTCCACATAACATGATTCAAAGTCCACCAATTAGAATATCATGAACATTTTTATTTGACAATGACCAAAAGTCCATTTCATAATATCAATCCATAAGTCTAAGTCTACTATAATAGACATCAATTCATATTCAAGCCCTATAAGCCATTATTATCCCATCTCCATTACCCAAATCATATACAAGAGAATAATTCACTAATCTCGAAGTCCCACATTGAAAGGAAATATTACTTCAATGAATTTAACAAGGGTTAGAGTATATTTGCCTCGATTTTGCTAATCAATCACTTCAAGGACAATTGTTCTCCTTCAAAATAAAATCTATATCACCACAATCTACTTGGAAATAAATTCACAATCACAACATGAAATTAACAATATTAAAAGTAGGTAATTCGAGAAAAATGGCAAAAACATCCAAATATTCAATACTAGAAATCAATGCCAAAATCTAGAAATTTTTTTATGAAAAGGTTTTTGTCATGATTAGGGAACCACTGGTGAAAATCAATTCAAAAATGGAGCTATAATGAGTTCATAATCATAGATTTTGTAAAACTCTCGAAGTTCTTGATAATCCTCGAGTTTCTCAATAGAATTTCCAAAATTTGATGTTAGCATCAAGGGTTAACTAGTGAGATATGATAAGTAGAGTAGAAAAATATATTTTCCAATTAAAAAGACCTTTGAAAAATCAGTCACAAGACATCCTAGACAAGCTCTCAAGGTTTGAAAATGTAAGAAATGTTAAAAATGGGAGTGTAGGGTCTGAAAACCCCCTTCTGATGTTGCCACACCTGGATGTTACGAGATCTGTAAAAAACCTCTTTTAGTGTTGCTACAAAGATATAAGTGTCGCTTTTGCCACACCCAGATGTTAACTTTGGCCTTTGCTATAGCGACTGGCAGGTCGCTATAGCAAAAGCCACCTGCTTTAGCAAGGTCGCAATAGCAGCCAGGCCCTTCGCTATAGAGAGGCCGACACTAGAACATAGCGAAAAAACCTTCAAGCAATTCAAGACCCAAAATCAACTCTCAAGATTTGTTTGGAATCCTACACACACAAACCATGTATGTAACCCTACTAAGTTCGATGTTCCAGACTAAATGGAATCATCAAAAATAGAGGCCTCCTTGATCTGTAACCCAATGAAGCACCTTACTTCTAACATAGACCACTTGAAACATCAAACTGATACCAGGGCGCACACAAATTATTGAAAAGCTATCTTTAGAATTAAAATGACCTCCTAAGACCATTAGAAAAATTGAAAGATCAATATAAGCACCAAAACTTAAAAGTTGATCGAAGTCAACCCAAACTCAAACTTTAACTAAATTTCCAACACCAAACCTAGAATCAACATAATAGCACAAACACTAATTTCGACATCTCTCTTAGATTAATTTTAATATTCCAAAAATAATGGAATCAATGAAACTCTCCTCCGACACTCGAACTTTATGATTGCTCAAATTTTAAAAATTTGGCAATTCAAAACTCAAAAATCTAATCTTTGGAAAAAGCTCAATTTTTACAAAAATTTTGAAAATTAACTTTCAAAACCATTCGAATATGACTCGAGAAAGTTATCACAGGATTAAAATTGTAATTTTACCAAAAAAATTAAAAATGACCTTCAAGATTATTACAATAATTAAGCACCGGATGATAAGGGGATAACCAAGTCATATCATATAAAGACCATCATGTTCAAAATCACCAAGTCAGTCAAAGTCTAAAAACTCATAAATCAAACAGAACATGCATAATAGACATGGGTAAGTATAATAGACTCTTTTACTAGGTGGAAAAATCGATGCGGGCATCAAGCATATAAAACCACGTCATAATCAAAAGAAAATTTATTGTCACATAAGAATAAGTAGATCCTGGGTCAAACAAAGTGTAGCTCTTTTCTTACTAACAAAAATAGTACTTGTGATTAGTACATCAAATGCCTCAGCCTCTATCTTTTTCGAGAATGGATAGAACTAGACCTTATTATCCTAATGAGCAACCTATTCATCTAAATATGCTACCTCTCTCTTTGCTTTACCATTTTCTTATGCCTCTGCGACCTCTCTCATTTCCTTTTCACCTACCTTATTGACGTTCTCTACCATTATTATCTCCATCCGTCTATATTGTGGCTCTAGCTTATTATTGTGTGAGATTGATCCGATGAGGGTGGTGACAATTCCTCCTTATATGTGAGATTGATCATATGAGGGTGGTGACAATTCCTCCTTATATGTCATGAATCTCTAGAATTTAAGATCAAAGGAAAGTCGAGTACCTAGAATAGAAGAAGCTCATTGACGATTCTAAGGGGGATTCTTTTTTGAAGTCCTAAAGTACCCACCTGTAGAAGTAGGCATGGTTGATTTTACTGGCGGAGTTGTAATTGTCGACCTATCCAAACATAGAGTAAGGAGCCTTAAAGTTACCTGCACGCTTAGTCCTTTTAGTGAAAGCCTTGTCCTTCCAAGTATTTAGCACTCCTTCTATCTTCTTCACAAAGTCTCTCGTAAACTTTCATCCATAGAAGTCATATGAATAGATAAAACTTGCAACTCAGGATCCAAATCTTTGACAAACAACCAGATCCCTTCCTCTTCTATAGTCACCAAAACATCAAAGCGAACTACCATTATGCTAATGCTATAAACTCATCCTTATTGCGATCTCTCAAAATTTGGGTACATACTTCTCCAAAAACAAGTTGTGGAACTGATACCAAGTAAGTGGTGGCAAGGTTGATGATCAAAACTCCACAAAATATATCCATCACTATTTAGCCTCTCTTTGAAGATTGAAGGTCACAAACTCAACTCTATACTGACTCACAATGCCTAACTTTCAAATAGCTCATAAGAATCTAAGATGAACTCATAATCATTCTCATGAACCTTCAAACAATAGAGGCTTCAGTTTCAAGAATGTCGTCAACATTTCATGATCAGTACAACCCATCACTGGGCCAGAAGTGGGCAAAATAAGGCATTATTGCCCAATATTCTCTTTACATTAGGGGCCACAACTATAATAGGACAGGTGGTTGGAGCAAGAGTGAGGGCACTGTGAGAATGGATCCAGAGCCTACCAACCCACTCAGAAAGTCCATAACCTGTTGGGTAATTATTGTGTCTAGTAGGGAGAGTCTTGTTGTTCCAATCCACTTACCTTCCTCAAACTCTGCAATTTCCTCTACCTCAATTCTCAATTTTTCTTCCACCTCAATCTAGGGGCGGAAGAGGCCTCTCCTTGAGGTACATTCTCATCTTGGGCCGTATCTCTAGCAAGTGCTACCTTTCTTAGCCTTTTCCCCTCCCTCTTCCTCCTTTTCTATCCCAGCCACATTCTCTTGTCATAGACTCCTCTAATAAGTCATTGGTGGGAGATGTTGTCTTGGTACCGTTGTAACACGTGTTAATAATTTATAGAAAAAGAGAATGAAAGAGGTTGGATACCAAATTGCATCATCAAATAGCAATTCGAATCAAGTTACAATACAAAAAAGGGAAAACATAGGAGAGATTTTCTAAAATTATGTATCCTCTCAAAGAAAAGTATAGATATCTTCTTACCATTTCACAAGTTTCTTCTAAATTTGTGTTGATACAATGAGATCAATGAACCTAAGTCTCTGATGTCAACTTTTATCTCGAACTCAACCCATCATGATTGGTACCCATGCTAAGCCTCTGGTGGGATAATCTTTACTACAAACCATGCAAGCAACTAATATGGAAATACAAAAATTTAAAAATGTGGTAACAAGTTTAAATAGGAAATAAAGAGGAATTCAAGTAAGCTCAACAACAAAATCTAGATAGTGTCATGAACAAAGCCTAGGGCTTCGACGTGACACAGCTAATGGGGAACCCGAAGGGACCCTAAACAAGCCTCTTAGCATATCAATCACACATCCTTGGTCGTGGAAGCAAAATGAAAATAATAACAGATATAATAAAAGGGAAGCGGGACTAAGGGAAGTCTAAATAATCACAAAAGCAATAAAGACTCAAGCTCATAGCATAAATACAACATAGTATCCAACAACACCTCTAACTTGGAATACAGCAGGGCCAAGACACTTCCCGAGCTTACCCTCATAATAATAAGTATTCAACATAAAAAGGAGTCTCAACATAACATGAAGTAAATAGATATTGTCCTAGGAATTGGGGACTTAAAAAGCTTTCTCCGATAATCGAACTAGCCACGTGGAGGAGGATGAACAAAAGGATCTCCGATTCCTACATGGTGATATCATGTAGGCATAGAGTATGCATTAGTATATTTGAATATACTAAGTATGAGTTATGCAATACAACAAAGACATAAGACAATATATTCAAAATGGATCATCATAAACAATGGATATATATAATCTCAACATGGCATGCATGATCAATGCTTATAATAACACATGCTTGTAAAACCTTCAAACTTACATAGTATATAATACATGTGTGGGAAAAGACCTAACATAGACCAAGTAAGGTACTACTTAGAATTCAAGGCATGTCACCCCCTTGGTAAGGTGATCGAGGCATCCCTTACTCATCATAAAGTCACTTGACTTGTAAATCATGTAATAGATCATCAATAACTTGAGAATTCTTGTCAATGTCATTTTATCAAACGAAAGGTGGGTTCATAATACTTGTTCAAAATCATGCAATTCAAGAGTGAAATAATATCACAAAACTCTATGCAAATCAACCCACCAACATGTAGTAAAACCCTCATGTAGGGTACCTTGAAATTCATCACAAAACCTCATAATAGTTCATAGTTTCATAGCTCAAAACATGCATAGTCTCAAAAGACAAATCAATTCATGGAATAAGTTTGAAATAGATAGTGATGCATAATCAATCAATACTTCATCAAAACCCCAACATAATTTATGTTCATAATCCATAATAAGAGATACGCATAAGTGATACAACTTGAAAACATGCAATTTTCATGAAAAGGGAAGGTTGGGCTCCATGGGTGAAAGGACCCATGGATGAAGACACACATACCTTAAACCTTGTATTCTTTTGGTGAACTTGAAGTAGTCTTAGAGCTTGAAATGAGTCCTTGAGTCCCAAAATTGAGTTGAAATCCTTAGATTTGAATGAGAGAAATGAAAGAATCATAGAGAGGTTTGAGAGAGGGGTTTTTGAGTTATAAAGTTGAAAAAAGGCTAAGTATGGGTGATTTCACATTTATGTGGGCATGGGTCTATGACCACAATACCCTTGGTCGAAACAAAAAAACCAAGGAAAATGATACCCTGGTCCATATCCCTAACTCATCGCGGACCAGACTCGAACTTGGAATTACACAGTGGCGTGCCCCAGGCGCGTCGAGCCGTGGGCGCCAATAGCCACTGAAAATTGCAAAATTAGCAAAAGTTATTTTTCACAACGGGTTTTCTAAAATCCAGGTTATAACCATTCCCTGCTGAATTTTTCCCCATGATACAGGATATGAAATCAGATTTTCAAAATCACGAATAGATTTTGAGATATATAGAAATTACGATTATGGGCCCTTTCGGAAGTCTATGTGGGGCATTTCACTATCTACCCCTTGGGAACGTTCATCCCTAAATGTCAGAGAAACATGCGTAAGAGAATCAATCATGAAGAGTTCATCCTAACATGAAAGCAACAAATGCACTTAAACTTCATTTTCCAAAAATCTCAACATGAATGTCAGAGATCACCATTAACTTGCTACCATAAAACATGGATGCATGTAAAATGACATGAGGGCTGAAACTTAAGACTTGAAATCATGCAAGGGACTCAAATTGTTTGCTTCGGCTTGAGCAGAGTGGAAGAGATATGGGTATTGCTTTTTCATGTCTGCCTCAGCTTCCTATGTGGCACTTTCAACTTGTTGATTCTTCCAAAGGACCTTGACGAAAACTACATCTTTGTTTCTTAACCTCTTCACTTGTCTATCCAAAATCTCCAATGGGACCTCCTCATTGGTCAGATTATCTTCTATGACACCCGCCACTTTCAAGGGCACTATAGCACTAGGGTCACCCACATATTTTCTTAACATGGACACATGGAAGGCCGGATAAACCATATTAATCTCCATAGGCAACTCCAACTCATATGCAACCTTACCAACTCTCCTCAACACTTTATAAGAACGCACAAACCTTAGGCTCAATTTCCCTTTCTTGTCATACCAGACTACACCTTTCATGGGTGAGACTTTTCAAGTAAACCCAATCACCAACCTTAAACTCAAGATCTCTTCTCCTCACATAGGAGTAGGACTTTTGTCTAATTAAGGTTGTTTTTAATCTCTCACTTATCAACCTCAGCTTCTCCAAGGCTTCTATGACTAAGTCCTGTCCTAGCAAAGCAGTCTCCCCCACATCAAACAGCCCAACTGGGGATCTACAATGCCTACCATATAAAGCTTTAAAGCATGCCAATGCTTGAGTGGTAGCTATTGTTGTAGGCAAACTCAACAACTGGAAGATGTTCATCCCAACTACCCTTAAACTCCAAAACACAAGCTCTAAGCATGTCCTCAAGAGTTTGGGTAGTCCTCTCGGCTTGGCCATCCGTTTGAGGATGAAAAGTCGTGCTAAGCTTAACCTTAGTACAAAGGTTAATAGACAAGGGAATCTCATGCTATCTAACCAACTCATATATATACAACTTGGCATAATCAACTCCCATAAGTCATCAACATTAGGCACACACAACATACCTTGGTACCTAAGGGCCCCATCTCCCTCTTCGGAGAAAACCTCCTCTTTGCCGTCCCTCACCAAGGTCTTTAACTCTAGCAATGCAGGGTCAAGATCTTGTTTTGACTTTACTATCTCAATCAAAGAAGATTTAGAACCATCAACAAGTATTACACCACCATTTTAAACTTCATCCAACCTAACCCCCAAACTAGCTAACCGGTGAACTTCTCTAGCCACCTCTTTGCCACCATCATCAATACTAGCTAGACTACCCATAGACACTCCACTTAGATCATCGTCCACAACATTAGCTTTTTCGAGATGATAATGCACACTCATATCATAATCTTTAAGGAGCTCTAACCATCTTCTTTGTCTCAAGTTAAGATCTTTTTGGGTGAATGCATATCGGAGATTCTTGTGGTCAGTAAACATATCAACATGAACCCTATACAAGTAGCGATGCCAAATTTACAAAGTAAACACCACAGCCGCCAATTAAAGATCATGGGTGGGATAATTTCGCTCATGCACCTTAAGTTGTCTACAAGCATATGCTATCACCTTGCTATTTTGAATCAAAACACATCCCAAACCAATTCTTGAGGCATCATAATATACCACAAACTCTTCCAACCCTTCCAGTAGAGCCAAGATAGGAGCGGAGACAAGCTTATCTTTCAAAGATTGGAAATTCTTTTCACATTCATTGGTCCACACGAATGTTTCCTTCTTTTGGGTCAACTTTTTCATAGGAGAAACAATAGAAGAAAAGCCATTTACAAACCTCCAATAGTAACCCACTAAACCCAAGAAACTCCTAATATTCGACAGAGGCAAGGGTCTAGGATAATTTCTTACACCTCCTTCTTCTTAGGATTCACCATAATGTCATCACCCGACACCACATGCCCTAGAAAAGCTACCTCTTTCAAATAAATTCACACTTTTCATATTTAGCAAACAACCTTTCATCCCTCAAGATTTGTAACATTACCCTCAAATGATTCGCATGCTCTTCCTCACTCCGAGAATAAATCAATATATCATCAATAAAGACCACCACAAACATATCAAGGTAGGGTTTAAAAACCCTATTCATGAGATCCACAAATAGAGTTGGTGTATTGGTCAACCCAAAGGACATAACCACAAATTCAAAGTGCCCATACCTAGTTTGAAAAGCCATCTTGGGAATACCACACTCCCTTACCTTCACTTGGTGGTATCCTTACCGAAGATCAATCTTAGAAAAGTCACTAGCCCCTTGTAGTTGATTGAAAAGGTCATAAATCCTTGGTAAAGGGTACTTGCTCTTTATGGTAACCCTATTACGTTGTTGCTAATAAATGCACATTCTAAGAGAACCATCTGTTTTCTTCACAAATAACACAGTTACACCCCAAGGTGACTTACTAGGCCTTATGAAATCCTTCTCCAACAAATCCTTCAATTGATCCTTCAACTCCTTCAATTTCGCCGAGGCCATACGATAAGGGGGAATGAAATAGGTTAAGTATCGGGAAGGAGGTCTATACCAAAGTCTATTTCCCTTTCATGAGGAACACCAGGAAACTCACCGGGAAAGACATCAAGAAACTCATTGACCACCGGAACCGACTCTATAGGAAGGACTTTGGACTCAACATCCCTAACCCTCACAAGATGATAAAGGTAACCCTTAGAAATCAACCTTTGGGCTTTAAGACAAGAAATGAACCTACCCTTGACTACCACATCATAACTTTACCACTCAAGGATGGGCTCATCAGGGAATTGGAATTTAACCTTACAGGTTCTATATTCAATGGAAGCATAATATGGGTGTAATCAATCCATCCCAAGAATGATATCAAAATCCAATATATCTAATTCAACAAAATCAAAAGGCAAGACTTTATGCAATATGAACATGGGATAATTTCTATAGACTCTTTTAGCAAGAATAGACTCACCAACAGGGGTAGACACTTCATATGGTTCACACAACATTGAGGGACTCATATGAAGCATTTTGGAAACGAAAGGATTAATGAAAGAAAGAGTGGCACCAGGATATATCAATGAGTACACGCCAAAATCAAACACCATGAACATACTGGTGATGATATCGGGCACCTCATCCACCCCTTGTCTTCCTTGAAGAGCATTGAATCTATTTTGCCTTTGAGCACCTCCTTATTAGCCTCCCTTTTCCCTAGACCCACATTAACACCTTGGCCTTGAGGATGACCATCTCTACCTTTGTCACGACCAAGCTAAGGGCCTAGACGTGACACAGCGAATAGGGAACCCGAAAGGACATAATCAGTCATGGAAGCATCATCAGTCATGGAAGCATTTAAAAGACATAAAGTAAAATAAAGTGGCAATGGGGCTAAGGGAAGGCTTGTTTAAACATAACAATCAAGAGGAAAGAGTCATGCACAACACATAAATACATAATTTGTCTAACATACACCTCTAAATACATGGATAGAGCAAGGGCCAAGACAAAGTTGTCGGGCTCACCCTCATAGTCAATAGAACATAAGAAAGTGTCTCAATACATAGATAATGGCAACATAGACTAAGGTCCTCGGAGTGGAGGACTCACCATCTAGCTTTGAGTAGGAACGATCTATCCACGTGGAGGAGGAGCATGATCAACTTGAGCATCAGTTCCTAGATAGTGATATCATGTCGAAAAGAGTATGTGTTAGCACGTTTGAATATACTAAGTTTGTGGGATGCAATGCAACAAGAGATAAACTTCATAATCAAAATGCATAACAATAGGCAATAGGCATGTTATAAAAAAAATATGACATGTATGGTCAATGCATAGGTAAAACATGCTTAAATAACTCACGCTCATATAAGATATCATAAGTGAAGAATAGATCAAGCTAGATTTCCAACCTTGGTTGGTTGATGATGGTCACAACCCATCATCCTAGCTAGTGTGGTACAAACCCCTCACTTCGTTGATGATGGTCACACCCCATCATCCTAGGTGGTAAAGTACAAGCCTCTCACATTGTTGATGAGTACAAACCCCCACATCGGTTGATGATGGTCACACCCCAATCATCCTATGTGGCAAAGTAAAAAACCCCTCACATGGTTGGTGAGTACAAACCCCCATCTCGGTTGAGTATGGTCTAATGCAACACTTTATATAGAATTCATCATATTCATAAGCTTACTTCATCATCATATAGTCAATCATATCATATCTCATGCTTTGGACCTTCATTTCCATAAGAAACCCTAGCCGAACATTTTATCAAACACTTGGGGGTGTATAGAGGGGTAAAGATCATGAAATTTAGAGATGAAATCATGCAAGAAAATAAGTAGTAAAACCATCAATCAACACCTTGCAACACCTCTAAGATATTCACATCGAAATCCCTCATCAAATCAAACATTAGATCCAACATTTAGAGCTCAAAATATGCTAAAATAACCATACTTCCATGAACCAAAATCATTTTGCAGTAAATTTCACAATATAAAAGATCCACATGTAAAATCAACTTAAAATCATGCAATATTAGTAAAAAAGAGGCTTAGGCACCATGGGTGGAAGGACCCAATGGTTCAACACCATATACCTTAGCTTTGGAGATGTTCTTGGTGAAGTTTGAAAATGGAGGCTTGAAGCTTGAAGAAAATCCTTAGTTCTACATGAGGGTTTTGCGTCTTAAATTTTGGAGTGAAAATATGGCTAAGTATTTTGGGGAGTATTGGGAAATGTTTTGGATGATATAAGGGTAAATTTGGCTAAGTATAGATAAAAACATGCTTGGGAAAACATTGGCCCAACATTTTTAGAATATTTGAACCGCAAAGGAAAAACACTACCAGGGAAAATACACCTGTTCGAGTCGCGGAGAGGCGCGGAGGCAAAATTGTTCATGAGCGCGCCCTTGGCGCGTCACGGAGGCAACGCGGAAACCTCACTAGAATTTGTACTTTAAAAATTGAAATTGTTATTCTTACGGTCTTAAATTGGGCTTAGACCTTTTTCACCTAATTTTGACCCCCTGATCACAAATAATAAGTTGGAGTTTTGAAGTAGCAAACCGATTTTAAGATATAAGGATATTAAAATTCCGGACATTCCGAGGCACGTTTTAGGGCACTTTATAGGGTTATTGGAATATCTCCCTCTTGGGAACATTCGTCCCCGAATATAAAATAAACGTATAAGGCAAGAGTGATCATGAACAAATCAGCCCCAACACGAATGTAACTTAATATGTAAAACACCATTTTCAAATTCTCAACAAAAGTGTAAAATCAACATTAGTTTACTAACTTAATCATGAGTGCATATGAATGATATAGGGGCTGAAATGTAAGACTTGAGATCACATGTGGGAGTTAGGTTAGTACCTTAGTCTTGAGTTAGTGGAAAAGATGAGGATACCTCTTTTCCATGTCCACTTCGTCCTCCCATGTAGCACTTTCAACTTGTTGGTTCCTCCAAAGGACCTTAACGGATGTCACCTCTTTGTTCCTCAATCTCATTACTTGCCTATCTAAGATCCAAACCAGAAAATCCTCATAGGTCACATTATCCCCCACAACACTCACAACATCAATAGGCACAATGGCACTAGGATCACCAACACATTTTCTCAACATAGAGACATAGAACATCGGATGAACCAAATTCATTTCACTAGGCAACTTCAACTCATAAGCTACCTTGCCAACCCTCTCTATCACCTCATAAGGACCAACATACCGTGGGCTCAAACTCCCTTTTTACCAAAACGTACCACACCTTTCATTAGAGAAACATTCAAATAGACCCAATCACCCTCTTGGAAATCTAGGCTTCCTTCTTACATCGGCATAGGATTTTTGACGACTTTGGGTCGTTCTCAACCTTTCCCTAATAATCTTAACCTCCTCAAGAGACTCCATAATTGGAACCGACCGCAATAAATCCACCTCTATAATCTCAAACTAACCTATTGGTGATCTACAATTTCTCCCACAAAGAGCCTCAAAATGAGCCACACTGATGCTATAGTGATAGTTATTGTTGTAGGAGAACTCTATCAATGGAAGATGGTCATCCCAACTACCTTTAAGTTCCAAGACACAAGCCCTAAGCATATCCTCAAGTGTTTGAATTTTCCTTTCGGCTTGGCCATCCATTTGAAGGTGGAAGGAAATAGTAAGGTGAACTCTTATACCAAGACCCCTTTGGAAAGACCTCCAAAAGTGCAAAGTGAATTATGAACCACGATCCGATATGATGGACAAAGGAATCCCACGCAACCTCACAAACTCATGGATGTACAACCTTGCAAAATCTTCAGCCCCTTATATGGTCTTAACTGGTAGAAAGTGAGCCGACTTTCTCATCCTATCAATCACCACGCATATGGAATCAAAACCTTTTCTAGTTTTGCGCAACCCAACCACAAAATCCATACAAATTACCTCCCATTTCCAAGTGAGAATCTTTATATCTTGGGTTAGGCCACCCGACCCTTGATGTTTGGCTTTGACTTGTTGACAACTATGGCAACCGGAAACAAATTTGGCAATGTGTGCCTACCCACTAATACACATCCCTCAAGTCACTATACATTTTGGTGGAACCGGGGTTGATAGAGTAAGAAGAATTATGGGCCTCATCAAGAATTCTCTCCCTCAAACCATCAACACATGGCACACACAAGGGCCCCATCTCCCCTTTAGGAGAAAACCTCTAGTTTTCCCTCTTTCACCAAAGTCTTCAATTCAAGCAAAGAGGAGTCTAGATCTTGTTTTGCTATTAACTCATCAACCAAAAAAGATGTGGAACCATCAAAAACAATAATACCATTGCCCATATCTTCCAACCTCACCCCTAATCTTGCCAATCTATGCACCTCTCTAGCCATCTCCCTGACACCACCATCCACATGAGCTAGGCTGCCCATAGACACCTGACTCAAAGCATCCACCACAACATTTGCCTTATTGGGATGGTAATCACACCCTTGTCATAGTCCTTAAAGAGTTGTAGCCACCTTCATCGTCTCAAGTTGAGATATTTTTGAGTGAAGACATATTGAAGGCTCTTATGATCGGTGAATACATCAACATTCACCCCATACAAATAATGATGCCAAATGTTTAATGCAAACACCACGGCGGCTAATTCAAGATTATGAGTAGGGTAGTTCTGTTCATGGACTTTGTTTTGCCTAGAAGCATAGGCTATGACATTACAATTTTGTATTAGCACACAACCCAAACCAACTCTAGATGCATCACAATACACAACAAAACCCTAAAGTACATCCGGTAGTGACAATACAGTGGCGGACACAAGTCTATCTTTCAATCTTTAGAAGTTTTCTCACATTCATCAGGTCCACACAAACTTAACCTTTTTTTATTCAATTTTATCATAGCAGAAGCAATCGAGGAGAACCCATTCACTAACCTTCTACAGTAACCCGCAAGGCCCAAGAATCTCCTAATATCTAATGGGTTCAATGGTCTAGGCCAATTCCTAATCACATCGGGCTTCTTTGGACCCATTTTAATGCCATCCCCTGACACCATATAACCCAAGAACAACCTCCTTCAACCAAAACTCACACTTGTCATATTTATCATACAATCTCTCCTCCCTCAATCTTTGCAACACAACACTCAAATGCCCCATATGTTCCTCCCTACTATGTGAATAGATCAAAATATCATCAATGAAGACCACAACAAAGCAATCAAGGTAGGGTTGGAAGGCCCTATTCATTAGGTCCATGAAGACGATCGGTGCATTAGTCAACCCAAAGGACATCACCACTAATTCATAGTGCCCATATCTAGTCCGAAAGGCCGTCTTGGGAATATCACACTCCCTCACCCTCACTTGATGGTACCCGGACCGAAGATCAATCTTACAGAAAAAGCTAGCCCCTTGCAATTGGTCAAACAAGTCATCAATTCTCGGAAGAGCATAGCTATTCTTTATAGTGAACCTATTGAGTTGCCGGTAGTCAATGCACATTCCAAGTGACCCACCTTTATTCTTTACAAACAATATCGGTGCACCCTAAGGTGATTGGCTAGGTCTAATAAATTCCTTCTCCAACAAATCTTTCAATTGTTCCTTTAACTCCTTCAACTCTGCCGGGGTGATACGGCAAGGGGGAATGGATATAGGTTGAGT
>JAPFFP010046182.1:0-11150 GCA_026153255.1 Solanum medicagineum
GCCAGAAACTAGGAAAAACAAAGGTAAAGGGAAGGAAGTAGAAGTGGTGGTTGGTATACCCAGTCGGGTGAGACAACCAAATGAGGCTCAAGATGAGTCTCTGTCACAGACCTCTCCAACTCCTCCAGCCCCTGATGAACCAGGAAGTAGTGAAATTCCACCATAACTATCTATCGATGCTACCGTGCAGGATCTGAGAAATGCAATCCAACTATTAACTCGTATAGTTGCTGGCCAAGGTCAAGGACACAAAGGTCCAGTTATTGGTGCAGGTGGTGCGGATAAGGCAGCTAGCATGAGGATACGTGACTTCCTTAATTTGGACCCTCCATACTTCATTGGGTCAAATCCTAATGAAGATCCACAAGACTTTATTGATCAGATTCAAAGCACTTTAGATGTTATGCATGTGAGTGGTACAGAAGCTGTCGAGTTAGCGACATATAGGTTGAAAGGTGTGGCTATATTGTGGTATAAAGCTTGGAAGCAATCTAAGGATATAGATGCACCTCCAACTACTTGGAAATAGTTCAAGGAGGCATTTCTTGACCATTACTTGCCATTAGAGATCTGAGAGGCCCGTGCAGATCAGTTTTAAAATCTCCACCAAGGGAATATGAGCTCGAGGCTGTATAGCCTTCTTTTCAATTCCCTGGCCAAGTATGCTCCTAATGTAGTTGCTACTATGGCAGATAGAGTTCATCGGTATGTGGATAGATTGGATACATATCTAGTCAAAGACTATACCATTGCTTCCTTGAATAAAGACGTGGATATAGAGGCAAAGAAGAAGGACATAAGACTTGGAAAGGGGACAAGCCAAAAGGGCCAAATTTACGAGGCAGTTCACACTGTCCCAAGGTGAGCTTAAGCCTTGGTTTTCTAATAGACCGCCTAGGCCCTCATCCTCCTACTCTGCAGCTAGTTCTGCACCTTAACTTCAAGGGTCTAGAAGCAATCAGTTTGGTCAACGAGCTGAAGGACAATGTGCATGGACAACATGATTTTCGACAGGACATCAAATGACTCCTAGGTAGCCTTGTAAACAGTGTGGAAGGGGTACACGTCGTGTTGGGACAGATGCTTGTTATTGGTGTGGTGTGCCAGGGCACATAATGAGAGATTGCCCGAGGAGACGTATGGGTGACATAGCATAGTCTACTAGGTGAGCTATTGCATCATCATCGTCAGTTCCTCCATTAGGTAGGGGTCAACAAGCACCTACGGGTCATGGTAGAGGTCTAAGAGGGGCAGCTAGCTCTAGCGAAGTCCAGAATCGCACTAATGCTTTGGGGAGTCGACAAAATTTGGAAGCTTCACCCAATGTGGTCATAGGTATATTGTCCATCTTTTCACATAATGCATATGCATTAATTGACCTCTACCCTATCATACATCACTCCATTAGTTGCGGGGAAGCTTAAGAGAACACCACAAATTATTGAACGAACCATTTGAAGTGTCTACACCAACCAGTGAGTCTATTATGGATAGAAGGGTTTATTATGACTGTGTAGTAACTGTTTGTGACCGTGGCACATTGGCTGACCTTATTGAGTTAGAAATGGTGGAATTCGATGTTATAATGGGTATGGATTGGTTAGCTTCTTTCTAGGCCATTGTGGATTTCCGAAGTAAGAGAGTGTACTTCCACTTTCCAAATGACACAGTTCTTGAATGGGAAGGCAATGCTGGGGCACCAAAGGGTAAGTTTATCTTTTATTTTAAGGCCAGAAAGATGATATCTAAGGGGTATATATGTCATTTAGTTAGAGTAAGGGATATGGAGGCAGAATGGCCAAATTTTCAATCAGTTCCAGTAGTCAATGAATTTGTTAATGTGTTCCCTGAAGAACCTCTAGGCTTACCTCCAGAACGAGAAGTAGATTTTGGTATTGACTTACTTCCAGGCACTCAATCTATTTCCATCCCTCCATATAGAATGGCCCCGGTAGAAATTGCATGAATTAAAAGAGCAATTTAAATACTTATTGGAGAAGGGTTTTATAAGACCTAGTGTGTCCCCTTGGAGTGCACCAGTGTTATTTGTACGTAAAAATGATGGCACCTTGAGAATGTGTATTGATTATCGACATAGGAATAGGGTGACAATTAAGAACAAATACCCCCTCCCCAGGATTGATGATTTATTGGATCACTTATAGGGTACCAAATGCTTTTCGAAAATTGATTTGAGATCAGGCTATCACCAAGTGAGGGTAAAGAAGAAAGATATACCTAAGACTGCTTTCAGAACATGCTACGGTCACTTTGAATTTCTTGTTATGTCATTTGGGCTAACGAATGCACCAACAGTTTTTATGGACCTGATGAACAGGGTATTCAAGCCATTCTTGGATGTGTTTGTAATAGTATTTATAGATGACATTTTGGTATATTCAAAATCAGAATAGGACCATGAAAATCACTTACGACAGGTGCTACAAGTTCGTCGTGATCGACAGTTGTATGCCAAGTTTTCAAAATGTGAATATTGGCTAAAATCAGTGGCATTTTTGGGTCATATTGTGTCCGATGAGAGAATAAGGAGGCTGTGAAAAGTTGGCCAAGACCAACAACACCCATGGAAATTTGGAGCTTCCTAGGTATGGCAGGTTATTACTGAAGGTTTGTTGAAGGTTTTTCTTCTATATCAGCACCTCTAACAAAGTTGACACATAAGGTAACCAAGTTCCAAAGGAATGATGCATGTGAAAGGAACTTCCGAGAGTTGAAAAGCAGACTAACTTCTGCACCTGGGCTAATACTTCTAGAAGGCACCGAAGGGTATGCAGTGTATTGCAATGCTTCAGGAATTAGCTTAGGGCTTGTACTTACATAGCATGGTGGAGTAATTGCCTATGCCTCTAGACAACTATGACCATATGAGAAAAACTACCCAACACATGATCTTGAGCTAGCAGCGGTTGTGTTTTCTCTGAAAATATGGCGCCACTATTTGTATGGGGTTCACGTTGACATTTATACTGATCATAAGAGCCTGAAATACATCTTTAAGCAGAAAGACCCAAAACTTAAGACAATGAAGATGGCTAGAGCAAATAAAGGATTATGACGTTAATATACTTTACCACCCAAGGAAGGTGTGGTCCACTTTACCCCTCACATGGTTGATGCCATTCACACCTGGACACCTTGGTGGCAGTGAAGGAGATCTATACCGAAATCTATTCCCCTTTTGAGAGGGACACTGGGAAAGTCATTTGGGAATACATCAAGAAACGGATTCACAACAGGGACCAACTCAATGGAAGGGACCTTAGACTCCACATCTTTAACTCTCACAAGATGATACAAAAACCCTCTAGAAATCAACTTATGGGATTTTAATGCATGAAATGAATTAACCCTTGACCACCACATCTTGACTTTGCCACTCAAGGACGGGTTCACTTGGAAACTGAAACTTGACCCTACGGGTTCTACAATCAATGGAAGCATAGTATGCATGCAACTAAACCATCCCAAGAATGACATCAAAGTCTACCATGTCTAATTCAACAAGATCACAAGGCAACAATTTATTCAAAATGCAAGTAAGACAACTCCTATAAAATTTCCTAGCAACAATAAAGGAACAAATAGGAATAGACACTTTATATGACTCATCTAACAACTCGGGAACAACGTGGAACTTTTAGCAACAAAAGGAGTAACAAAGGAAAGAGTGGCACCCGGATCAAAGTATATACATCAAAGTCAAAGATTTTCAACATACCGGTAACAACATTGGGAACCTCACCAACCCCTTGCCTCTCACGTAGAGGATAAAACCAATTGTTCCTTGGGGAACCACCTTAAGGACCATCTCTACCCAATGGAACTGCATTAGCACCCTGGACCTTGCCACAGTTTCTTGGACAATCCACCCACATGTAACCAAGCTCCCCACATTCAAAACATGCATTGGAACCCCTCAAACATGGGCCCTTGTGATTCTTCCCACACCTAGGACACACATCATTAGAAGCCATTCCACCCATACCTTGAGCCTTGGGAAGTCATTGGTAAACCCCCTATTAGTAGCATGAGGAGGCCCTTGGCCTTGATGGTGTCTAGCACCCTTTTGAAACCTACCTTCAAAACGAGCCCTCTTGGCCTCATGACACTTCCTCTTTTTCAACTTTTTCTTCTCCATTTTCTTGGCATAAGTCATCAACCGAGACAAGCCCATATCACTAATTAACAAAGCAGATTGGCATTCTTCACTTACCAAGTCGAAAACCCCCATAACAAACTTATTCATCCTTGACCTAGGATCGTCCACCAAGTGAGGAGCATATTTTGAAAGTTGATTAAATTTCAGGGCATACTCCCTCACACTCATACCACCTTGTTTCAAGTTTATGAACTCCACCAACATTTATTCCCTAAGCTCTAGAGGAAAGAACCGATTAAGGAAGGCCAATTTGAATTCCTCCCAAAGCACCACATCACCATTTCCCTTCTCACCCTTCCATTGCTCATACCAAATTTGGACTACCCTCTTGAGTTATACGCCACCACATCCAACTTTTTGTTTTGCCCAACACCCATGATATTCAAGATTTTGTAGACGTCATCAATGAACTCTTGTGGGTCTTCATCCACCTTCGACCCATGGAAAACCGAAGGATTCATCCTCACAAAGTCTCTTACCCTAGCTCCCGGGGTATTAGCATGATGGGCTTTGGCCCCTTGTTGGACTTGCTTTGCCACCACTTGGGCAAGCATATTAAGAGCATCTCGGAGCTCACCATTGTTAGGTTGCTCCTCGGGAGTTTGGGCACATTTGCCTCTAGTGTTTGGCATGATATAGCATAGTAAAGAACAATCGTTAGGGGGGAAAAGCTCACCAAAACTCTATAGCACAACTTAGAACATAAAGAAGGGAAACATTTCCTAAAACTTCTCACAGCCCCCCATTCATAGTCATGGTGCACTTCACAGCCATGAATAGGAATCTAATCAACGTGGTATGTTGGACCCTGAAGATCTATCAACCTAGTGCTCTGATACCAAGTTTGTCATGACCCAAGCCTAAGGCCTAGACGTGACATAGCGAATGGGTAAGGGATAGTTTGCCCAAAACATCAACATCAAAAACAAGGAGTCCTAGCTCATATCATAATAGCACACCTTTATCCAATAAACATCTCCAGATACATAGATAGAGTGGGGGATAAGACAAGGTAACCTAGATCACCCTCATAGTCAAAATAGAACATAAAAAAGTGTCTCAATACATGGGCAATAGCAATCATAAATTAAGGTGCCCGAAATAGAGGACTCACCAACAAGCTTGGAATAGCACCGAGTAGACACGTAAAGGAGGAGGATGATCAACTTGAGTGTCGGTCCCTACATGGTGATATCATGTAGGCAAGAGTATGCCTTAGTACGTTTGAATGTACTAAGTATGTGGGTTATGATGCAACAATAGATTGACATCATACTCAAAATGCTTACATTAGACAATAGGCGTAGCATAACAATATGGCGTGTATGATCAATGCATAAGTAAAACATACTTTCAACAACTCATGCTCATATAAGATATCATATGTATAGAAGAGACAAAGCTAGAACCCCAAATATGGTTGGGAGGTGCCATTCATACCTGGACAGCCTGGTGGCAAGGTACTACATCCCTCACATGGTTGATGATATTCACACCTGGACACCCTGGTGGCAAGTTACCACACCCCTCACATGGTTGATGCCATTCGCACCTAGATACCCTGGTGGCAAAGTACTACACCCCTCACATGGTTGATGTCATTCACACCAGGACACCCTGGTGGCAAGTTACATACCTCTCATATGGTTATCGAGGCTCCTATTGCCCCTGGATCGGGCATGGTCTAATGAAACACATTATATATAACATATATATCATGTACATAAGCTCATTGTATCATCATAACATCAATCATATCATATCTCATGCTTTAGACCTTCAATCCTCAAGAAAACATAACCGGACATATTATCAAACACCTTGGGGGTGTGTAATAGGGGTAAAAGACCATGAAATTTAGAGGTGAAACCATGCAAGAAAACATGTTGTAAAATCATCAATCAACACCTTGCAACACTACCAAGACATTCACATCAAAACCCCTCATCAAATACTAAAACAACCATACTTTCATGAACTAAAATCACTGTGCAGTAGATTTCTCAATATACAAGACCCACATGTAAAATAAACTTTAAATCATGCAATATTAGTAAAAAGAGGGTTTAGGAACCATGGGTGGAAGGACCCAATGGTTCAACACCACATACCTTAGCTTTGGAGAAGTTCTTGCTGAACTTCAAAATGGAGGCCTGAAGCTTGAAGAAAATCCTTAGTTTTGGATGAGGGTTTTGAGTCTTGAATTTGGGAGTGAAAATATGGCTAAGTGTTTGGGAAGTAATGGGAAATGTTTAGAATGACATAAGCGTGAAATTTGGCTAAGTATAGATAAAAACACATTTGGGAAACTTGGGCCCAACACTTAGAATGTTTTGGGCCGCACAAGAAAAACATTGCCAGGTAAGTACCCATCTCCGAGTCGGAGAGAGGACGCGGAGAAGATTTTGTACTAAAGTGCGCCCAAGGCACATCGCAGAGGTATCGCGGAAAGCTCTCTGGAATTAGTCACTTAAAATTTTATAATTGCTATTCTTTCGCTCTTAAATCGAGGTTAGACGCTTTTTCACCTAATTTTGACCCCCTGATCACAAATATGAAGTTAAATTTTTGAAATAACAGACGAATTTTTAGATATATGAAAATTAAAATTCTGGGCATTCCAAGGCACGTCTTTGGGCACTTTTGGGGGTCATTTTAGCAATCACCCATACTTAAACATTTTTCAACTCTATAATTCACAAAACCCTCTCTCAAACCCCTCTAAGACTCTATCAATTCCCTTATTCAAATCTAAGGATCTCAAACTCAATTTTGTAACTCAAGGACTCATTTCAAGCTATAAGTCTACTTCAGGTTCCCCTCAAAGAGTTCAAGGTTTAATGTATGTGGGTCTTCATCCATGGGTCCTTTCACCTATGGAGCCCAACATTCCCTTTTCATGAAAATTGCATGTTTTCAAGTTGTATTGCCTATGGGTATCTCTTATGATTTATTATGAATATAAATTAGGTGGGGGTTTTATGAAGTATTGGTTGATTATGCATGACTATCTATTTCAAGTATATTCCATGAATTGATATTATCTATTGAGACTATGCATGTTTTGAGCTAAGAAACTATGAACAATTATGAGCTTTTGTGATGGATTTTAAGGTACCCTACATGAGGGTTTTACTACATATTTGTGGGTTGATTTGCATTGAGTTTACTCATCTCCTTTCACTCTTAAATTGCGTGATTTTTAACAACTATCATGAACCCACCATGTGTTTGATAAAATGACATGACAAGAATTCTCAAGTTATTGATGATCTAGTATATGATTTACAAGTCAAGTGACTTCATGATTATTGAGGGCTTCAAGCATGTATTGAATTCATGAAAAGTATCTATGATTTTACATGTATCAAGTTAAGCCCTATTTTAATATTCTTACATCTTACGAGCCATTCATGTTCAAGCAAGAGTTCATGTATGATTATGATCTACTCTAATGTTCAAGTTACGCTCACAATTAGAGGTCAAGCATGTTTATGAGCTACTCAAGTCATGTTCTTACAAGCTATTCATGTTATGATTAAAGTATGATTATTTCAAGTATTCCGTGGGATCTTACTTAGCACTGATTGAGCCTTAAGATGGAGGCTCAACTAAAGGGGTGCTTAAATAAAGTCTTTAGTCTCTAAACTATGTGCCACCATAGGATTATGTGACAATCCAAGCCTAGGGCCTAGATGTGAGATGATGCAAGAGGAAGCCGAAGGAACCCAAAGCAAGCCTCTTAACATATCATTACACATCCTTGGTCGCAGAAGCAATAAAGTACAACAACAGAACAAAATAGGAACAACGAGGCTAAGGGACAACTTGCACATCATAACAATCAAGATTAAGAGAGAGCCAAAGCTCATACCATGACACATGACATGTCCAACAACACCTCCACTACATATATAAGAGCGAGGTCCAAGACAAGCAACTGGGCTCACCCTCAAAGTCAACATTTACATAAAAGAAAAGTAGTCTTAGAACATAGTATGAAACAATAAGCAACATCCGTAGAATGGAGGACTCACCAAAGAGCTTGAGTGGAATCGTACTAACCACGTGGATGAGGATGCTCAAACGAGGCTCCGATCTGTATATGGTGATGTCATGTAGGCATAGAGTATGCATTAGTACATTTGAATGTACTAAGTATGTAGGATGCAATGCAAAAAGTGATAAGCTCGATAATCAAAATGTATAACATAGGCAATGAATAAGCATCGAGAAGTATGGCATGTATGACTGATGCTTGAAGTAAAATCATGCTTATATATAACATAATATGAGTGTAAGGAATGACCATTATTAGTGAAATGCAAGACCTACCACCTCGTTGGATTGGCGCATGAGGTACAGGCCCCTTCATGAGGTTGATGAGATACAATTCCCCCAACATGGTTGATGAGGTACAAACCCCTCGATATGGTTGCACGTGCCTGCCACCTCCCGAGGGAGGCGATCAAGGTAAAAGACCCCTGAACATGGTTACTCAGCCCTATAACCTCCTGAGTGAGGTATGGTTATCCCCAACACTATAGAGATAATATCTTATACATACATTTCCTTCATCATCATATACATAGACTCCTTTAGTAATCATAAAGTCATTCATCTCATAAGACATGCATTGGACCTTCAATTCCTCAAGAAATCATAACTGGATATTATATCAAACACTTAGCGGGTGTGTAGTGCTAATGTAAAACCATATAATTCAAGAATGAAATCATGCAAGAAAATTCATTGTAAAACCATCAATAGATACTTGGTAACACCCTCAAGCAACATACATCAAACTGTTCATCAAATCCCATATTTGATCTTAGATTCATAGCTCCAAACATGCTAAAATAGTCACAATTTCATGAAACCCCAACATAGTGTGCACAATTTTAGGTAAAAGAGAGTTTGGGTATCATGGGTGAATGGAACCGATGAAAGAAACTCATATACCTTGACTTTTGGAGGTGGAGACTTGAAGCTTGACTGAGAACATTAAGATCTGGATGAGTTTTGAGACTTAATTTAGGAGATGAAATATTGGCTAAGTGTTTGAGTGAGTATCTGGGAATGTCTGAATGATATGAAGGTGAAATAAGGATAAGTATAGGCATTTTCATGCATGGTTTAGGCCCAAGACCCAAAGCCTTGGACCGAGAGAGAAAAACTGGGAAACATTTATACTGTGGTGCGCCCTTGGCGCGTCGCGCCAGGGGCGCAAAAAGCTCTCAGAAATCGATTTTTACGAATTTGAAATTGCGATTCGTTTACTATAAAATCAGGTCTGGGCCAGACCCACCTCCCACTTAATTTGACCTCCTGATCAAGAATATGAAGTCGGATTTTTGATATCGGGCACAGATTTTAAGATATATGGAAATTACTCAGGCACTTCCGTGGCACATTTTCAGGCACTTTTTGGAGTAATTTCAATATCTCCCCTTTAGGAACATTCATCCCCGAATGTCAAAGAAACGTATATGAGAGACACAAACATGACTCTTTCAACCCACATAAGGATGCAACAATGCACTTAAACATCATTTTAAAAATCTCAACATAAGTGTAAAATCATCATGAACTTGTCAATTTAAACATGAATGTATGCAATGACATGACGGCTGAGCTTAAGACTTTATATCACATAGGTTACTTAGATCAATACCTTTATAACACCCCACACCTTACAATATTGGCACAATTCAAACGAAACATGACATGGTTTGGACAATTGATGCTAAATTTTAAAAATGCTTGAATCTCGTGTTAATGGGCTATATGTGCGTCTAACGCGTAAGGGGGCCGAGGGTATACATGTTTTGTGTCGAATTAAGGAGATTATGGCCTTTAATAAAGTAAAAGAATTGAGATGCTTGTAGGACTTAGAAGCTAACAGGTGATTCACCTACTTGCTTAGCTTAAATTTTTTAGTTAAACGGAGACGAGGCTCAACGTCGAATTTGTTTAAGTTCGATTACAAATAAAGTCTCTGTTAAGGGTGTAACTTTGGCCCATGTTTTAGCATAATAAATGGGCCATATGATCATCCAAAGGAGAATATTAAAAAAGGCCCAAAGATATCACAACACACCTAGCGAATTGGGCCCAAAACTAAGTAAGTGAAAGTTGGAAAATAGGCAGCCCAAGTCCATCAAGTTGGTGCTCCAAAAAGGGCCAAGTTTGAGGGACAAGCTGGTGGGTAAGTACCTTGATTATGTGTGGTTTAAGATGTTCAAAGTGTCAAGGGAAGTTTGGCATAATAGCTCTATATAAAGAGCTCCAACGCTGCTCCACAAGCCATTGTTCACTTGCACACAAAAATAATCAGATTGCTCTCTAAGTTTTCTCTCAACTTTTCTCAACTTTGTGAAGTAGCCAAACGACTCTTTTAGGGTACTTAGGGAGCCTATAAACCTTAAAGACAAAGGTAAGTAATTATAATTGTGTATTTAGTATGGTTTTATCATGAAAAACAAGAGATAGATACTAGTTACACTTGCTGAAATTTGTTGGACAGATTCTGTGCAGAAAGTTGCTGCACCTTTTCCTTTTGTTTTGGTGATTTCTTTATGGTCTGTGAGTTGTATTATGAAGGTTACTTGATGTTATTAACATGCTTTGAGTTATAAACATCACCCTAAGGTTGCTTCTCTAATTTTAGTTTCATTTAATAAGCACGTTTTATCGAGTTATCTTAAGCGTCATATTGATTGGAACTTGCGGGCTGTTGTTTGTAAAGCTATTAGCTCACGTCCTTCATGAATTCTTAAGTGATGTTATAATATTGTTTGAGGTCTTTTTATATGTGTCAATGTTTTTGTAATAGTTTGGTTAAAGTTAGAACAGGTTTGGAGTTATCAGCGTCGAAAGGTAGCGAAGGAAACTAACGTTATGCTGTCCATTTTTAGATTGTGTGGAATTGTGATGTGTTGTGCTTTGTGGGCTGTTGTAAGGCTGTTAT